>CAIGQZ010001206.1:1418228-1430962 GCA_903798205.1 Danio tinwini | reverse complement strand
GATGGATCAATCAATCGATAGATATGTTGATGGATGGATGAAATATATATATGTTGATGGATGGATGGATAGATATGTTGATGGATGGATATATATGTTGATGGATGGATGGATGAATAGATATGTTTATGGATGGATGGATATGTATGTTGATGGATGGATGGATGAATAGATATGTTGATGGATGGATGGATAGATATGTTGATGGATGAATGGATGGATATATATGTTGATGGATGGATGGATGGATGATCAATCAATCGATAAATATGTTGATGGATGGATGGATGGATAGGTATATTGATGGATGGATGAATCAATTAGTCAATATATATGTTGATGAATGGATGGATCAATAGATATGTTGATGAATGGATGGAAAGATAGATATGTTGATAGATGAATGGATGGATAGTTTGGTTAAGTAATTAATTACCTATTATATAACCTTTTATTATATTATATAACAACATTCAACATCTTTGCTCCATCTGAATATTCCCAAGACTCTGGAGCACCCCCCCACCCCCCACCCCCACCCCACAATCCCCAAAAATCCAAACCCTCAAGAATTTCAGCATTTCCGACGATTCTCCTCTCTCCGACGGCACTGCCAGATGGCACCATCATCTGTGTACATATTCAGATGACAAATGTAAGGCAGGTGGCATCTCTCGAGACGCTGTAACTCCATTCAGGAGGACCTCTCCGCTCCCCCGTCCTCTTTGTTTTGCTAAACTGTGGGAAGATCACACGGAGCTCATGCCCAACACAGCAGAAAAACAGAAAGTCAGGTAGAAACAGCGAAAAATAGCAGTTCTGACGGTGCCAAGGATACTGCGTCCCGGGCTGAATTCTGCTTTTCCCTGAGCAGGTTTTCACTGACACAGCAATGTATCTCTCCTGCAGGTAATGATGACGCTAATGCCGAGTGTTTGTGTTCAACCTCTTTCCTTAGGAGAGAAGCTGAAAAGTGCTTACTGCTGAGGGGTGAAGGAGACTCCACATCCGTATGATGCATGAGTCTTTAGCAGAACTCGGGATTTATTGCCGCAATTAGTTCAGGAGTTGATGAGCATTCATCTGCGTAACGGAGAATCATATAAGTATGTCTCAGTTTGTGCTAAACAAATGCATACAGGCAGGTCAGGAGTGGCTTACAGTGGATGTGAAGATGTGAGATGCCCTACAGCTCCCTCTGCTGGCGTTGCTGAGGGTTTTTTTTTATCTTCACCCTCAATTCTGTTTCACGCCAAAGACAAGATTACACTGCGGAGCTCACTGTGGATGGAAATGTGTGATTTATTGAATTAAGATTCTGACTATAGTCCTAACAGAGAGATGTATTGTGCTTGTTTAGTCACTCATTGTGTGAGTGTGTATTGAGTTGCTTACATTGTGGGGACCAATTGTGCCTACAAGTATAGCAATGGCGGTCAATTTTGAGCTTGTGGGATTTAATTTTTTTAGGGGCAAATGAGAAAAACGGCTCATAATCACATAGAATTAAGTATTTTGAAAATGTAAAACTGCAAATTGTTTCATGTGAGGGTGGGTTTAGGGTTAGGGTCGGGGTAGAGGGAGAAACCAGTTTGCAGAGTATAAAAATCATTTAGATCCCCATTAATAAAGCTGTATACATTTGTGTGTATGTGTACTATGTATTTCTTATGTTGTGGTGACCAAATGTCCCCATAAGTATAGCTATACCAGTACTTTTGAGCATTGTGGGGACATTTCTTTTGGACCACCTGAAAAAAAAGACTCATAATCACACAAAATGAAGTATTTTAAAAATATAAAAAGGGGTTAAGGGGTGGGGTGATGAAATATACTCTTTGTATAGTATAAAAATCATTTTGTCTATGCAAGGTCCCCTCAAGTATAGCAGTACCTGTTAATTTTGACCTTGTGGGGGCATTTCTTTTCAGTCCCCATAAGGAAAACGACTTATAAATCACTCATAATTAAGCAAAAAAGCAGATTGTTTCCCTTGAAGGTTGAGTTTAGGGTTTAATTAAGGGTGAGGGGGCTTAAAAATGCAGTATGTACAGTATAAAAATCATTACATCTATAAAACGTCCCCATAATAATAACTTTACAAGACTATGTGTGCTTGCATGTATGTGTACCATGTACTCTTTATGTTTTGGGGACCAAATGCTCTAAAAAGAATAGTAATACCAGTAAATTTTAACCTTGTGGGGACATTTTTTATTTCATCCCCATTAAGAAAATGGCTCATAAACCACACAGACTGAAGTAAAAAGGCAGATTGTTTCCCTTGGGGTGTTGGGTTTAGGGGTAATATTGGGGGTAAGGAGATTAAAAATACAGTATAGAAATCATTACATATATAGGAAGAAGTCCCTATAAAGAGAGCTATACAAGCGTGTGTGTATGTTTACCTGGGGACCAAATGTCCCCACAAGTATAGCAATACCAGTAAATATTAACCTTCTGAGGTCATGTTTTGTCCTCATGAGAAAAACAGCTCATAAATCACACAGAATGATGCATTTTGGAAAGTAAATGCAGAAAGTTTCCTATGAAGCTTTATGTTTTCCTATGAAGGGTTAGGAAATAAAGAATACAGTTTGTACAGTGTTCATCATTACATATATGAGAAGAAGTTCCTATGAAGATAGCTTTACAAGCACATGTGTGTGTGTTCCATGTATTCCTTTTGTTGTGGGGACCAATGTCCCTACAAGTATAGCAATACCAGTAAATATTAACCTTGTGGGGTCATTTAATTTTGAAAAAAATACAGATTGCACTGTATAAAAATCATCACATCTATGCAAAGTCCACACAAGTATAGCAATTTAATTGAATTTTGACCTTGTGGGGACATTTATTTTTGGTCCCAATGAGGAAAACGACAGATTGTTTCCTTTGAGGGTTGGGTTTAGCGGTAATTTTGGGGTAGGGATATTAAAAATACATTATGTACAGTCATTAAAAATCATTACATATGTGGAAAGAAGTCCCCGTAAAGATAGCTGTACAAGTGTATATTTGTATATGGGGACATTTCTTTTTGGTCCCCACAAGGAAAACTGCTCCTAAATCACACAGAATGAAGTAAAAAATGCAGATTATTTTGCCTGAAGGTTGGGTTTAGGGGCAATATTGGGGGTAAGGGGGATTAAAAATACAGTATGTACAGTATTAAAACCATTATGTCTATGGACAGTTCCCATAAAGATAACTGTACATGTGTGTGTGTGTGTGTGTGTGTGTGTGTGTGTGTGTGTGTGTGTGTGAAAGAGATAGAGAGGAAAAAGTCGACAAAATCTACATGGATAAATGCATTTTAAATGTAAAGGTCTGCCTAATGCACGGTAGAGAAAAGCAGCCGCAGATTGAGCCCAGGCCCACATGCCTTTCATGCACACAGTCACGCAGCGCACCATACATGGAGAAATAGAGTGGCGAAGAAAATACCACTCTTCCAGCCGATTCACAATTCTAATCATCAACTCATTGCTTAGCAACAGAGGGGTTCCATAGCAACAAGGCAGCATTGTCACTCGTACATTGCAACGAGAGACCTGGTGCTTTTCATACATTGTATTCAATCTGCTTCATTTTTTTCTCTCTCTCTCTCTCTCTCTCTCTCTCTCTCTCTCTCTCTCTCTCTCTCTCTCTCTCTCTCTCTCTCTCTCTCTCATGAATGTCCAATCGTTGGCATCGTGTCCTTTTTCTCAGATGAGAAGCATATATACGGTGACTAAATTGTCAGAGATGGAAAACCGAGGATTTGGACAAACATTTTAATGGATGTTTCGGCGGCATGTTCATTTGCATGTGCCAGAATGAGATGAGAAGGCTCTACCTGACATTTGTAGCTATTAACACAGTGTTGACATTTAAAAAAAGAAAAAAAAAAGCCTCTGGATGTGGTGAATCAGAACTAACTATATGTTTATAAGGACTAAATATTCACTAGAAACATCTTCACTTAAAAAAAAAACAAAAAATAAAACAATCCAGTCTACTGTGATCATCAAATGATCATTGATTATTAATATGAATTTTTAAACAGTCTTATTTTAATGATCAGTTATCAATATTTGACACTGTCCATGGATTTCTACGTAAAAAAATGCTTTATATCGTTAGAATTATTATGTTAGAAATAACATGCAATTAATGACGAAATAAAACTAGTGCATGACATACAATTTCAACACAGGCTAATTGTGAAAACGTTCCCCCGTATACATTTTTGGAGAGCGTGAATTATGTATCCAGAGCTACGTACACTGAAAAAAAATGATGTCTGCAAAACTGTTGCAAACAATTCATTTGTGTTGAATTTAAACAAACAAATAAAATTTAATAAAATTCTACTTAATTTGTTTGTTTAAATTCAGCATAAATAAATTGTTTACAGTCACTTAACGTACAAAAATTGAGTAAATCCAAGGAATCATCTCTGAATGATTGTTTTCAGTGTATGGCTGCATTTTATCTTTAAAACGAACGTTACGGAGCGGTATCACACCGCTGACGGCGTCTGTTTCTTTACATGCTATCAGCTGATCGATTACCTCCGTGTGTTACCAGTTTGTACAGTGGTTCGCCGCATACACTGGCACACTTGAGATGCAGAGAGGAATTGACCGCGACGACAGGGTTTGAGTCCGGTGAAGTACAGTTCCAGAAAGAAAAATAAGTAAACGAGTAAATAACAGGGTGAGAATGTGGTAAGATCTGAAACTGTGGTCAAAATCAGGCAGCCGCGAGGGCTTTTCTTTTTCTGGATTGGGTCTTTTTCTGAACAGGTTTAGGGAAGGCAGTGGGTGCGGAGATCGGTCGGTCGGTCGGTCGATCAGTCAGTCAGTCAGTCGACAGCAGCCTCTGGTGGATTTACATGAAAACAGCAGGCACGAATGGCACTCGTGAGAGAAATTTGAGATCTGAAAAAGCATACACAGCGGCCTCTGGTGGATTCGCGAAAACAAAAACAGCAAAAATTTTACCTCCTAGGACAAATTTGGCACTCTTCTAAAATGTATACAGGGGTACATATCAATTATGAACCTGGGTTTTTCAATTTTGAGCTGATATTGAATTTACTGTAGAAAAATACTTTCAATTATATAAACATTGCATTGAGCAAAAATGCATATTTGTGTTCCACATTTTACTATTTGCATTCAATTTAACGTGCATTGCTAGATCAAAATCATACAAATAAAATCAAACAAGGAATCGCATTCTATATTAACGTTTGTATTTACATAATATGTATTTGTACTGTGAGTATTTATGTCCATATTTATAAATACACACACACACACACACACACACACACACACTGTAGACATCATATAAAATATACCAAAGAAAAATATTTACATATACATTTATATATATGTATATATTTACACAAAAATTTGCAGAGTGCGCGCAAATACATACTGTCAATATTAACTTTTACTTTTAGATGTGATTAATCATGATTACTCGCTGGACAGCACTAAAAGAGCTTCTGCCTTTTATTTTAGTTTTTTCTTTTTTCGATAGCTAAGATTTGCAATCAGCTTTAGACCAATAAAAGGAAAAATAGCCTAAGCAATGATACAAAAATAAAGAAAATGTTAAAAAAATGACAAACATGTTTAATCGGTTAATCGCAAGTTAATGTTGATTCAGTTCAGTTCAATAACACAATAAAGCACAATTCAAGTTTAAATCAGTGTCATTGCTAAACATTAAAAACCCCATAATATTACTCCACTATAGTTTGACAAATATTGCAGCTGTTGGACAACATAATGTACTTTTGAGGCTTTTTAGGCGAGAATGTAGTTGTTTAGATTGCAACTAAGCAGTTTATAAGGAAAGTGCATATTTTAAATATTCATCATTTCAGAGATTAAGCGTGTTGGCTGGAGAGATGACAGCGAGATGGACAGCCTGTCATTCTGAGCAGAGCAAAGAGAGGGTTGACCTTCCGCCACAAGATGGCGGCAGAGACAGCATAATAAGTCTTTAGGGGAGAAAAACTCAGCGCAAGTACAGCTGATCAAATCATAGAAGTAAGTGACACTCTAAGTCAATCTCTCTCTTTCATATGTTGTAGTGCTGTATTAGTGCTGTATTATGTATTTACCATAGTAATCTGGTAGTGTTTGCTTCACTTTGGCTTTTTCTGGGTTAATTATTGTGATATCCCGATTGTAACAGAGAAATACTGGGAAATCTCTGTAGACTGATGGCCTTATGCTATTCAGCCTTATAATGTTAAAATGTGAGTAAAAGCACCTGTTTTGTCATCACTTTAGACATTACGCTAGAGAATCCTTCTAACACTAGCTTTAAAGTGACGTTGGTGAAGTAGAAATAGTTTCTAACGTTCTGATGTCAGCTGCAGATGTCAATGAATGGCGGAAGAAAGTAGTTCCTCATTCAAAAGGAGTGTTGAGACTTTCCGTGTTTGATTTTCTTTTTTATATACACGATTATGCCGTCAAACTGTTGTATAAATGCAATATCACACTCATAGCACACTCTCAGTAATAAAGGTACGCGAGCTGTCACTGGGGTGGTATCTTTTTTAAAAGGTTCAAATTTGTACCTAAAAGGTCGATATTAATACCTCAAGGGTACATAGTAGTACTAAAAAGTACAAAAGAGTTCCTCTTAAAATTTTTAGATACTAATATATACTTTTGAGGTGCCAATATGGACCCTTTAAGTACAAATGTGTACCTTTTGAAAAGGTGCCACCCCAGTGACAGCTTGCATAGCTTTATTTCTGAGAGTGCAGTGCAATATGGCTGTATATCGTCACTTGTGGGACACTAAGGTACTCGGCCTGGGGCCTCGAGCCAACGTACACCTCAAACCAGTGCCGATATACAGCCATATCACTGCTACTCATGTGATATTGCTCGTATATATACATTTTGTAAATATGTTAAATTCACTATTGATCTAAAATGAAAACAATGAACTAGCACAATGAATATTGATATTAATAAACATAGGCTGTATAATGCAAAGTTCTGACTCTCATTTAGATTGACTGACATTTGTCAAGCAACACAACACATGAACTAGTGGAGAGAGTTTGAAGTGGTAGCGCTTTCTTTAATGAACAGAATCTCAGCATCAGCACACATTTCGGTGTGGTAATTTGTGTATCTGCGGCTAACAACACAGCTTTGTGACACTGACAGCCTGTGATGAATTAAAGCGCTCCCGCAAACTCAGAGGCCAGAACAAAGAGATAAATGTGTACAGTTCTGCAAGTTTTAGGAAACTCAGCGAGCAGCCATATGGCACAGCACATTTGCAGAAAAACACCATCAGCAAGATGAAGAAACACCTAGCACAACTGCGTCAGCCTACAGGACACCTTCAGGACGTGCTTACAGCATCCCGGTGTATTAAAAACAACAGTGTAGAAGAAGTATAAGTGGAAAAAAACAGACTTATTTGATAAATACTCTATACTGAGCTGCAGAGTTACACTGAAATCAGCCTAAAATTGGTCTCCAGACTACAAAAAAATGCTTGTGTTTTTTTGTCTTGTTCATTCATTCGTTTCCTTTCTGGCTTAGTCCTTTTATTAATCTGGCGTCGCCACAGCGGAATGAACCACCAACTTATCCAGCACATGCTTTACGCAGAGGATGCCTGGGAAACATCCATACACTCTCATTCACACTCATACACTACAGACAATTTAGCCTACCTAGTTCACCTGTACCGCATGTCTTTGGACTGTGGGGGAAACAGGAGCACCCGGAGGAAAACCACACAAACGCAAGGAGCGTTTGTGTGCAAACTCCACATGGAAATGCAAACTGACCCAGCCGAGGCTCGAACCAGCAACCTTCTTGCTGTGAGGCGACAGCACTACCTACTGCGCCACTGCGTTGCTTTTTAGACATTCATTCATTCCTTTGTTCATTCATTCATTTTCTTTTCGGCTTAGTCTCTTTATTAATCTGGGGTCGCCACAGCGGAATGAACCTCCAACTAATCCAGCATATGTTTTACACAGCAGATGCCTTTCCAGCTGCAACCCATCACTGGAAAACATCCATACACATTCATTCACACACACACACACACACACACACACTGATACACTATGGACAATTTAGCCTACCCAATTCACCTGTACCTTTGCGATCGTGCTACACACTGCTCCGCTGTGACGCCATACTTACTGTTTATTTCTGTGCATTTTAACTTTGTAAACTATAAAATCATGCATCTCCTCACGGTTTGTGTCTCATTTTGTGAGCTTACTGACAGTTGTTCGCTCCCGTCTTTTTCCCCTGCTCCACCAGCCATGCCCGCTCCTCCCTCTGCTTGGAACGCTTGAAGCCCGTCATAAAGAATTTTTTGAAAAATTTTTTAGGTACACTTGAACCGACAGAGGGGGGTTTAATGACCCTTTAAATATCTGCCAACACATTCACCAACACCTCCAGCCTGGTCATGAAGGCTCACCAGCGCCTATTTTTCTTAAGGCAATTTAAGAAGAACCAGCTGTCATCAGCTGTTTTGGTGAACTTCTACCGCTGCACAATAGAAAGCATCCTGACCAACTGTGTCACAGTCTGGTATGGAAGCTGCTCTGTTGCGGAGCGCAAGGCACTGCAGCGGGTGTTGAAAACTGCCCAACGCATCACAGGGACCACACTGCCAGCCATAGAGGACATCCAGAAGAAACACTGTCTGTGCCGAGCATGCAGTATTCTTAAGGATTCCTCTCACCCTGCTCACAGACTGTTTTCTCTCCTGCCTTCTGGCAGGCGCTTCATTCTGCCCCGGACAAAAACCAGACTAAGGAACAGCTTCTTCCCCAGAGCTGTCTCCCTTTTGAACTCTATCCCCCACTAACCTATTTGCCCCCCTGATACACCCCCCACTCTCCTCATACCTTATACTCATCATAACCACTGCACTATTTAACATTTGCACATTTAAAAATTGCACATATTCATTGCACTGATTCATTTATTTAAACTGTACACACCCACTGCACATGTACATTTGTAATTATGTACACATCCACTGTACATATACATTTGTAATTATGTTTATCTATCTGCACACTTCTGATTATTAATAGCAACCTGTACATATATCCATCTATTGTAAATCTCTGTTCATAGCTAACACAACCTGTATATAATGTTCATAGTACATCCATCTGTAAATATCACCATAGTTTTTTATAACTATAGAGTTGGGGTCCAGTCCAAGTCAAGACCAAGTCCTTAACCAGTCGAGTACAAGTCAGAGTCCAAAAAGGGTAGAGTCATACTTGAGTCCCTAACATTTGAGTCCGAGTCAAGTCCGGCCAAGCCCAGACAGTCATAAAACTCATTCATTAATTTTCTTTTGGCTTAGTCCCTTATTTATCAGGGGTCGCCACAGCGGAATGAACTACCAACTAGTCCAGCATATGTTTTACGCAGTGGATGCCCTTCCAGCCGCAACCATTCACTCTCATTCACACAACTGCACTTTATAACTTATACCTGTATCCTGCACTTGCTGCTATTGCAGTCCTGGTTAGACCTAAACTGCATTTCGTTTCCTTGTACTTGTACATGTGTAATGACAATAAAGTTGAATCTAATCTAATCTAATCTAATCTAATCTAATGTGAAGTACAATTAGTTATTTTACAATAATCATGATAAAAACAAAGACTATAGAAAACACATGACGTGTCACTCACATAGTTTTGAACGGTGGAAAGTGTAACGGTAAATATGGCGAATGTTTACTAGAACAGGAGCCAATTAGTGATCTCTATGGACTGAGGATTCTCCGGGGTGGAGGGGGTCAGACCAGACGTGAGTTTCTGCAGATTTTGTGTGATTCGAATGTTTAGAAACGAAACTAAAGAGAAAGTTGTTGTTTATTTAATTGGTGATTCCTATTATGTAATATAATCATAAGCTTGGCAAGCAATTTTGGAGAATTAGATGTTTCCCCATTTAAACAGAATACCCAAGCATATTGCCTGAGAGGGGTTTTAAAGATGGCCACCAAGTGAAATGACTTGTCTTAAAGGGAATTTATTACTAATTAGCATTTAATAAAAAAAAAAAAAAACATTGAGAATTAATGAGCGAAGCTGGACAGAACTAAAACCAGATAGGATAGGTGCAGATAGGATCATCTGCTGGATGGCTCTTCTAAATGCATCCAGAAGGTCAATGGTTCCCAAAGGGTCTTTTCGAGGTATAATAATGAAATGGGTTTTTAAACATATGTCCACGCCGCTGAGCCGTTCGCATCCATCTCAGGCCCCCCGCGATAAATGACATGTCTTTCGCTGTGTATTTATCGGAGAGCATCACAGGGCCGTATTCCGTCCTTGAGAGATCTCTCCTGACGCCCAAGGACTAGTCTTCCCTATCCATCATGAGGGTGCAAAAAAAAAAGGGTCCCGTGGGGATTTGTGTGTTATTGTATTGTGCAAGTCTTGTTGAAACATGCAGGGGAACAATACTGGCTACACACACACAGACACACACACACACACACACACACACACACACACACACACACACACATATACAGTTGAAGTCAAGATTTTCAGTGCTCATATGCATTTTGTTTTCTTTTATAAATATTACCCAAATGATGTTGAACAGATTCAGGAATTTTTTCACAGTATTTCCTATCATATTTTTTTCTTCTGAAGAAAGTCTTATTTGTTTTATTTCGGCTAGAATAAACACAGTTTTAAAACCATGTTAAGGTCAATATTATTACCCCTCTTAAGCAATGTATATTTGCAGAATTCAGAGTGCACTGAATTTTAAAGTAGTGGCATCACAGTTGTTCCAATCGGCCCAATTCCTCCCCTTAGCTCTTGCCCTTACCCCTACCCCTTGGTTTACACATTCACGTGAAGGGGTAGGGGTGTCCCAATTCACTTTAGCTTGAAGGCGTAGGGCGAAGGAGAATGGCTAGATAGCCTTCGAAACAGAGATTTGGGTGCTGTCCCATTTCTTAGAGGTACATTTTTAAACTCTTTCCCTTCACACTCTGTTTCAAGGGGAGGAGAAAGGGGTAGGGGTTCAAAAATAGAATTGGGATTGGGCCTACATGTCACTTTAAGCTGAATACTAGTATCTTGAAGAATATCTAGTCAAATATTTTGTGCTGTCATCATGCCAAAGATAAAATAAATCAGTGGTTAGAAATGAGTTATTAAAACTATTATGATTAGAAATGTGTTGAAAAAAATCTGCTGCGTGGAAACTATACAGGAGGGCGAATGATTCTGACTTCAGCTGTACACACACAGAGCAGGCTTCTCTAATAAAAGAGCACTGCGTCGCAGGAGAATGCTAAAGCTCAAGCATTTTCTCTTCTCACGCTATTAATCAGAACTCATCGGGATAGACATCATTCGTTTGCTGCTCGTCCATTTATCACCCATTCTGGCAATACCACCGTTTTTTTTTTTTTTTTTTTTTTTTTCTGAATGCACGCTACTTCGTTCACAAAACAAACAAAAAAATTCTTTATTTCTAAGCGTCGACACACGGGAGAGAAGCCGTGCGGAGTCGAGTTAATTAATAGGGAAACGAGCTGGAGCATTGTAGGTGTATTCATTATTAATTAAGAGACTTTATGCCAGCTGGGAGAGATGTCAGCAATTAGGAGAGATTTTTTTTGCGGTGTGCAGTTGTCCTTGGATATGGGAGTTTGTCCCCTGCGAGGCACAGCGTGGTCGCTTGACACTTCGGGCCATGCGGATTTATCAAACCCATTACTTTACTGTTTGGGGGTCCGTGCATTTTATTGCTATTATCTTTTAGCTGATTTTCAGCTCAACATTACAGTATATGTATGACAAAAGTCTTGTCGTCTATCTAAGATTTAGGAACAGCAAATAATAACTTGACTTCTAGTTGATTATTTGGTATCAGAAGTGGCTTATATGAAAGGTAAAGGCCTCTAGATTACGCTTATTTGACCAAAATAAAATATGATCATGTCTTAATTTTGAATGATTTCATTAGGACAGTAAGGTCTGACTTTACTTGGACAAAAGTCTTGTGACTGAACAGAAATAATGTCCAGAATGTAATATAAAGTCATGCTGTAGTGGAAACAGAATGAATATTGTGTCTGACTCCATCATGCGCAGATTCCGTGTGGGCCTAGTTATAAGTTATGAGTCTCTGAATATATTCTTGTATCAAGAACAATATAAAAACCACAAAACACACACAAAAAAATACAAATATACAAAAAGTAGAGCAGTAGAAAATAAACTAGTTAAAATGTATTATTATTAAATGTATTATTATTTTTTTTGTATTTTACATTTTTTTTTGTGAGAGGAAGGGTTGATTTTGATTTTTTTTCTTTTTAAAATATTTCCCAAATGATGTTTAACAGAGCAAGGAACTTTTCACAGTATGTCTGATAATATTTTTTCTTCAGGAGAAATTCTTATTTGTTTTATTTTGGCTAGAATAAAAGCAGTTTTTAATTTTGTTAAAAGCTATTTTAAGGTCAATATTATTAGCCCCTTTAAGCTATATATTGTGTTCTCGATAGTCTACAGAACAAACCATCATTATACAATAACTTGCCTAAATACCCTAACCTGCCTAGTTAACCTAATTACATATATAAGCCTTTAAATGTCACTTTAAATTGAATACTAGTGTCTTAAAAAATATATTGTCAAATATTATTTACTGTCATCATGGCAAAGATAA
>CAIGQZ010001206.1:1373766-1387017 GCA_903798205.1 Danio tinwini | reverse complement strand
TATATATATATATATATATATATATATATATATATATATATATATGTATATATATATATGTATATACATATATTTTAAAAAATATAAAATATATACGTATATTTTAAAAAACTCTATTTAATAGCATATTTTGGTGATACTCTTAAATAAATAAATAAAAAAGTTTTTGTGTTTTTTTTCTGGTACAAATATCTAAAAATCAAAAAATCTAAAAATCATCTATTTAATCAAGACAGCACTTTCTAGACAACAAAGATATATATATTTTTTAGGTGTTGTTTATAGTCCTTAAATTGTAAAAAAACCTTATTTAATAGCATATTTCAGACAAAAAGAGGAAATAACATCTTTCTTTTTGCTTTTTTTTCTGCAAATAACAAACAATACATCTTAAATTAAGAAAGCAATTACTTAGACCGCTGAAATAATGTACATATTGTTTTGTTTTCAGAAATGATCATTCAAAATTAAATGTTTTTTTTTAATAAGAGTCTTAATGTGTGTCATATTGATGAATATAAATTATTTTATGGTTTTACTGTATAACATATTCATATATATATATATATATATATACACACACAAACACAGATGAGTTCAGAGTTATTAGGCCCGTTTTAAATTTCTTTTTTTTTTTTTTTTATAATTTCCAGATGATATTTAACAGAGGACACTTTCACAGTATGTCTGATTGTCTGATAATATTTTTTTCTTCTGGAGAAAGTCTTATTTGTTTTATTTCGACTAGAACAAAAGCAGTTTTTAATTTTTTAAACACCATTTTAAGGTCAATATTATTGGCCCCTTTAAGCTATTTTTTTTTTTTTTTGACAGTCTACGTCAAACCATCGTTTTACATTAACTTGCCTAATAACCCAAAACTGCCTAGTTAACCTAATTACCCTAGTTAAGCCTTTAAATGTCACTTTAAGCTGTATAGAAGTGTCTTGAAGAATATCCAGTCTAATATTATTTACTGTCAACATGACAAAGATAAAATAAATCAGTTATTAGAGATGAGTTATTAAAACTATTATGATTAGAAATGTGTTGAGACAATATTCTCTCCATTAAACAGAAATTGGGGGAAAAATAAACAGGGGGCTAATAATTCTGACTTCAACTGTATATGTAGTGTAAATACACACCATTTAAATACTGGGGGGCTCGAAGTGTGGAGGTTTCTGGGTTTATAAAGTATTGAAAAAACATATTTAATAGCATATTTCAGGAAAAAGAGTACATAACATCTATCTTCTTTGGTCTTCTTTCTTGTACACATATAAAATATCTAATCAAGAAAGATATTTCGAGACAATAACAAAAAAAAATGTGAATATGGTTTTGTTTTCAGAAACAATAATTCAAAAGTAAGTGTTTTTATTATATATATATATAATATATAATATATATCTGTTTTCTGTTTGATATATAATTGTTTGACTTACACCATTGACATATGCTTGTTCTAATAGAAAAACACTTATTTTTGACTCATTTCTGTAAAAAAGACAATATTTTGTACTTGTCTAGAAAGTGATTCTTGATTTAACAACCTTTAGATATAAGAACTAAAATCAAGACAGAAATCGCAGAGTATAATTCACAAATAAAAGCTTTTGTGGCTTCAATCTAACGCATCTGAAGGAGGAATAAATAAATAAATAAATAAATAAATAAATAAATAAATAAATAAATAAATAAATAAATAAATAAATAAATCACACCACAGCCATGCGCACTGAACTGAAATTAAAATAAAACGTCAAAATGGAAGGCAATGGCTTTGAGGCCAGAACTAGTGTTGATTTCAAAGAGATGTCACTGCTTTTTAATGAAATCCTTAACGTGATGAGTTAAAGCACCATTTAATAAGCCCTCTCATTTGTCTTACAGGTGTTCCAGATACACACAATATGAGATAAATATAAGCGATGAAAAGGCTTCAAATCCACGTCGCATCTCAGTGATCAGCAGTGAACACATGCCATAAGCATTATTGACTGAATAGGCGTCGTCGTTTTTATTCTTATTGGCTGAGTGATGATGGATCTCTTATAACGCCAGAGACATGGTGCCAAGGGTGGGGGTGGACCAGAAGGGAAGCATTGATCATTTGTATATTAGTATTTCACTCAGTGGATCGTTGAATCCACAATATATTGGCTGCAAAGCAGACTGTAGTGTGAAAACGCGAGGGTCGCTTCAACATAACGCGATTTAAAACACTGACCTGATTTTAATTAAGCAGTCCAGAACGGTCTTCAGTTGAAATGCTTAGTGATGCTGTGCATTTTATACACATGTATATCAATAATTAATTAAGTGATTAAGTTGTTGGTAAATTGGATGCGAAATTATTATTTTTTTAAATATATTTATGTAGGCTGGTCTACAAGCAAAAAACACTATAACAGATAGTAAAGGAAAAATATATATAGTTTTAATAATAATTGTAATAATATTAGGCCTGTATGCGCACACACAGAATCGATATGAGCATGTTTCTCACACATATGATTCCCTCTCTCTCTCTCTCTTAGACACACACACACACACACACACACACACACACACACACACACACACACACAATTGGACTGTTTATCCAGGTAAAAATGGACATAGAAAATAGAAAAATAACATGATGTTCTCTTATCAGTAACTAATCTGTGTGTCTCTTCAGATTTAATTATTCTGTGGGTTCCTTCATTTAACCCAACAGCCAGATTTACCCCAATATTGTCATTTTCTTACCTTTGTGCAAAGCAGACAAAGGACAAAGCCGCCAGAGCAGAAACAATTCCACATAATTTGTCTTCTTGAGGACCCAACATTTCCACAAATCCGTTAATTCTGTTTCAGTAATCCAGCCGCCTGTGCTCCAAACTGATATAAAAAGGGGGGTAAAAATCAAAAGAATCCAACAGAAGGGTGAAGGGAGTGGAAAAAGGCCAAATGAATGACTTGTGATCAAAGCACCAATGCACACATTTGCGATGGCCCTGCAACAACAGCCACAAAAAATAAAAAATAAAATAAAAAGAATACAAAATAAAAATATTAAACGCGGGTCCCAGCTGTTTTGTCTTCAGCTATGAAAATCCGTGCAGGTCAGAGACCCCCTCGATCAACACCAGAAGATCAGACATCTCTCTCAGCTGGACTTCTGGAAAAAGTGCTGGAAAGTCTTCATCGACCAAACCATGGAGGAAAAATAAAGATATGATGATGAAAAGAAAAAAAAATGGATGAGGGTCAGTCTTGTTCTACACCTGTCGTCGCAGTTTCCAGGTCCAAAGCTGCGGACAAGCCATGGCTCCAGTGATGCTCCTTCAAAGAGGGGGGTTGCTCCACAGTATCAGATATTTGTATTTAATCCCCGTCAGCTATAGAGGTTGGAGGTGAAGAAGAAGAAGAAAAAAATCTGAAACCCTGCTGCTGATGGTCGAGATGTTCCTCTCAAAGTCACTGGGGAGAAAAGATGCACATTTAAAGAAATGCAGCAGAGAATATCTGATGCAGACGTCAGAGCTCGTAGTCTATACTACAACCTCGTAAACACAAGATAAAATAAGAAAAGGAAAGAAAAAAAAGCGCACGATGTGTGTTCGTATCTCAATAAAACGCGTTTAAATGTCCAATGTTTGTCTGTTGATTTGCTGGAAAAGCCCCCTCTTTATCTCTCGATTGAATCCCCCATCTCTTGTTCGGAGCAAATGATGACACACTTCAATTGCAAGAACACCTCCAGGAACCGTGAGAGAAATATAATAATAATAATAATAATAATAATAATAATAATAATAATAATAATAATAATAATAATCAAGACTGGAAGCAAAACATCCGACGGACGCGCTTGGGTTTCAAAAGGAGAGAACAGGACATGGTCCCCTCTTGAACGCGCGGAATAAAATGCCGGTGTTTGTTGAGGGAAAAAAATAAAAAGCGAAAGCGAACTAAAGAGGAAAGGCAGTCTGTCCACGCGCTCGTCTCGCGGAGGAATGATGTCTGCACTTGTCGGCTCGCGCGCTGCAACCTATTAAAATGCTGCGAGAGTCTCCCGGCGCATTTTCATGCATTTCTCCCACTTTGCCACATTCTTCAGCTCAAACACACACACACACATACACACGCGCGCGCGCACACACACACACCCTCAAAACACTAACTCCGAAAGATCTAATAAATGCAATGTGGATATCAGATCGAGATTAAGGATCAAATTAAATGACAGAAATAATGATTGTGCATATTACGGTTAAGAGGTGTGCTTTCCCCCCTCTCTCTCTCTCTTTCTCTCTATGTATTTTCACTCAGAAGATGAGGGATGCAGGCATCTGCTGTCTAGTTGCTAGGCAACCATGCTAGCAGTGATGCAGAGCAGTGGTGTTTCAATGGCAAGCTTCTCCGTTGCATCTGCTGGAGATGTGGGCATCCTCGGCCCCCAGCGGGCTCCTTGATGGTCCCTTCCGAAACATGAGGAACACTGATGTGAAGCACAGAGATAGAGGTCCCGTCAGCGCTATCTGCAACAGTTCAGCTGCGCTTTACAAGATTAGCGTAATGAAGCATTGCAAGCTGAATCAGTAACACCCCCTGACTTCTGATCATATGTTTACCGGGTGTAATGTGGAGTGGATTCTGATGTGTGCTTAGCAGTGGCCAAAACGCTGGATTGGTTATATGGGATACAATATCTGTAACTCTCTGGTATACACTGTAAAAAAATGCAGTCTTCCACACCATTCATTCATGTTGTCCCAACACAAATTTATTAACTTAACTTAACACTTAACAAATGTATGTGAATTGAGCAAAAATAAATATTTTTTTAGTGTATCTACTAATGCATCCCTCTGGAGAGAAAAAATCCCCCTGAAAAATCTGAAGACCACATAATTTGAGACCATGGACAGCAACGTTTTTGCTCTTATGAAGAATGGATTCAGGACCATGGACAAGGTTCTGGAGAACTACTGTAGGGCACATGCAGAAAGTACTCCTAATGGCTCGTTTCCACTGAGTGGTACAGTACGGTACGGTTCGGGTCGATACGGGTCACCTTTATCAGGCTTGCGTTTCCACTACAAAGGGTACCCTTTTTCAGTCGACGTCATTCTCGCTCGAATAAATGTCTACAGTAAAGCTGTACAGTTCGTTCACATTATATGAGAAGCTCTTCTAACAAAACAGATGCTTTAAACATATTAATACTTGTTTATAAATGTTTATTACTAACATTTCTATGAACATGATTTGGTTATAACTGCAGATCAATGACAGTGTTACAGCCTACTGTAACGTCAGCAATTATATAAAATAAATAAATAAATGCAGCATATATGAACACATACAGACCCTCACAGTCTCCGATATGTTACTAATTACAGATAAACTACACACAGCATACATTAAGTCCTTATTGGAGTTCAAAAACAACACGCAACATATACAGTAGCCCACAGTCAGAGCTAACCTCTCATCTGTGTCTGTAATCTTCAGCAGCACATGTAGCCTCTGTTAGAGAGTAACTCCGTCATTCCCAGTTCATAATAGTCTAAAAGGTGATGATAAACATGGCAGATTGTTCATGATTTGTTCATGGCAGATTGTTCATGGCAGATTGTTCAGGTTGCTGAAATTATTTGCTCCTGTGTTGTGCTTCTCCATTTTTCTGCACGTCACTCTCGTGTTTGTCCTTTTCTTTCTGAATGGATCAGATGATGAAGACGCTTCATTAATCACACACGTTATTATCATCAGCTCAAGAAGTTCGTTATATCAAATCTAGACGTGATCGCGAGCTCCCTGGAGAAAGCGAAAACCGATCACACTTTTAGACTTTTAGACGGCTAGTAAAACAACAACAGGACATAGCAGATTCTTGGCTTTGTGGCTGTTCATCAAGACAACGACAAGGTTTGTTTTGAGCCCGGGTCATCCATGGATCGTTATTATATGCATATAGTTGTCTCGGCTGTGCATTTAAAAACATGGCAGCTCCATTGTTTTGATTCTGGCTAGCTCTACGAGATCGTGACGTATCTCTGTAAACCAATCAGCATTCAGCTGCACGTGTAGCTCCACCTTTTGGTACCCTTTCTCGTCTTTAGTACCCTTTTGAAAGGGTGCCGAAAAAGTGGTAAAGTATGGTTTGAACCGAACCGTACCATACCGTAAAGAGGTCCTATTATGCCCCTTTTTACAATATGTAAAATGCATCTCTGATGTCCCTAGAGTGTGTATGTGATGTTTCAGCTCAAATTAGCACACAAATAATGTTTTATAGCTCTCTAAAACTTCTCCTTTTAGGCTTTGACCCTAAGGCCCAATCCCAATTCTACCCCTTAACCCTTCCCCTTACCCCTACGCCTCATTTTGCGCACTCCCGCTGGGGTAGTGGTGTCCCAATTCTCTTTAGCTTGAAGGCGTAGGGCTAAGGGCAAGGGGTATACACCACTTCGAACCAAGATTTTTCAGGAGCACACTTGTTACCAAGGGGTAAGAAAATTTCCCAGAATGCACCAGCTACAGCGGCAGTTTCGCTGCACCCGGACGTAAGGAGAGCCGCAAATTAGTATTTTTTTGTCATTATTACGAACTTTTACAACAAACAAACACATGTTATAATTTATTCATAACCGCGTTCATGTTTTACCATCTTGCTGTTATAAAAAAAACGCTAAAATAAAAGCCGCTAAATTTGGCGATCTATAATCCCTAATAATAACTCCTGTACAGCAGACCCACAATATTCTGACACTCGATGACACTCGAACACCCTGTCAGAAAAGTCTAGCGGCTGAGAATGAGCTTTTACAGTGTCTGCTATAATGTTAATGCTGTGTTTGGTGTGTTTACATAGATGAATATGGCCCCTGTGTCAATACACAGTACAGTTATGATCTTATTGCCACATTAGATGGTTATGATAACATAATATCTGCCTTCAGTGATTTCCTGAAGATAAATACCAAAAAATAACACAACTGGAATAACTACAGCAGTCGCCATCGTCTGATCTCACATGAAGCAAGAGATCGCGATGACAAATGATGACGTGTGCAGGTGTTGAAGTGTTGTCCCAATTCTTAGGGGTAAATTTTGAAGCCCTTCACACTCGTTTTTAAGGGCCAAGGGAAAGAGGAAGGGGTAGGGGTACAAAAATAGAATTGGGATTGGGCTTAATTGTGTTGTTTGGTGACTGTTGCTTTAAATTTAAATGAGATTGTGCTCTTTTCAAAAGAGGGCGGAGCTTCAAATGCCTGTGTGTCAGCATAGACACAAAGGCTGTTTCTCAATTCCAAGAACGCAGAGAACGAACTTGCGTTTTTGTGGAGACCGTTCTTGCCAGGTGTCCTCGGAAGAACGAACTCGGGAGACCGAGAGAACAGAGAACGCGTCCTGTGAGAAATGAGATGCTGAGTTCTTCCTGATGGTCACGTGACCTTCACGTGTTTTAAATGGAAAATTATTTAAACATTACAGCATTCATACGATTTATTGTTTTTCCCCTTTTCAAAGTATATGCTCTGCATAAAAACATAAATATACGTTGCACTAGATAATTAAAACAGATTTCAATACGATTTTCAGCAAACAAACACCCTTAATGTGTTTATTCCTTTATTAAGATGTCCATGGTAATGTTTATATTCATCGTTTCATTTAGGGAAACTCCTGAGGTAAATAAGTGATATCTCTGAACTTTAAAATGGTGCGCTTCCCAACACCAGTCGCAATGACTTTTGGGACTTGTAGAGCGAGATCGGTGCTCAAATCTGCATTGGTGCGTCCTCGATATCAAGAACACATCCGGGAAGTTTCACGCGTCCTCCGTTCTTGCGGTCTTGAGTATTGCAACTGAACTTTGGCAGCTGATGATGACGTTACACAAGAACACGAGGACGCAAGACCGCTGAAGAACGCATATTGAGAAACAGCCAAAAACAGACTAAAGTCCTATGCTAATGAGGGAGAGACGGTCACTAGTGGGTGGGGCTTTCCCTCTCTGATGACACATACGAAAGGAGAATGTCAATCAAAGTGTTTCTGCAGACTGTTTTAATCAAGTCTGATTATAAAAAAAATACAATTTTATATAATGTTTAATATTAGAAGCTGGTTATATTCACATACTGTTGACACACAACTGTGCCAGACTGTTTCACCAAAGTCATTTTTGATGATAGGTCCACTTTAAGTAAAACAACAGCAACAACTTCAAGTTCTTGCTTGGTTGCTTGTGCAGCTGCGCATCGATGGATTTGCTTATCAGTGTTTGGACTTTCAGCAGTGAAAAATTAAACCACACTGAGCAGAACTAAACTGAACTTCAACTCTGAAAACTGGACTGACACTGTTTCAGTTTAGTAGAACTTTCATGTTAAGCTGCTTTGACACAATCTAAACGCTATAGAAATAAAATAAAATCCACTATTTCACTTTTACATTTACATATTCAGGAGCAATGTGCACCCACTGACATGTAAAAGCTGCTACACTGAAACAATATGTATATTAGCAAAATTGTTGCAGACCATTTAAATGGGCTAAATTTAAACAAACATATTACTTTTAGTAATGCTTAACTTAAAGGTGCTGTATGTAAGCTTTTGACGATTCTAAAGCATAAAATTACCACAATATGTTTGCAGATGTTTAAGAAATATGCTCAGATACTTGTTTTTCTGAAAAACAATGCTGCAGTCAGATATTCTGCTTTGAAATTGTATTTCCGTGCCGGTACACTGTCTATGTTTATGTTTCTTTAACCTACCTGCACAATGCCACTTTAGCCAATTTTATATCAGCACTCCGGGTTGCCTTAGTGGAAAACCATGTATTTCATTCATTCATTCAGAAAGGCTCTGAAAGCCGAAATGCGAGCGAAATGCAACCTCAGGTGGACAGTAGACTCCAAAATGAGACAGATTCAGTTCCGCATGAGGTTATTAATTAGCAAATGATATAAATATTACAAATGTAAGCATAATAACAAATAAAAACAAATCCTGGACATTTTAGGAGATTTAGAAACCCCGAACACATTTATAAATCTGAAAAAGATAACATCTCCTGGAAAAAAGAGGCTGTGTGGTCACCCTCAGTCTTAATTTTGAAACATGGCAATCCCAAAGGCCTCAAAACTGAACTTTTAATATCTATACATCTTATGTGTTTAACAATGAATATGCATAAGTCAGTCTGTGTGTTTGAGGAGCAAATTTATCACATGATTAGCTAATGGTGCAGTGTTTGGACAAGTAAAGTCCTGCTAATCCCATAGACCCAAGGGTCGACTGAATCTACACTGATATGTGCTTTGCCTGGTTAAAAAAAGAGAGGGAAACTTGCAACCAAGACTCATTCTGAAAACAGGTGTGTTGACACTTAAGATGTGTGTTGATACTGGGTGTCTCTTGTATGGACCTCCTGACAATTCCACATTTGTCCATGACCGGCCAAAATGCTCATGCCAATATGCATGTCGCAGCTGACTACAGCAAGCAGTTTAGTTAAAAAAATGTGGGTTGGTTGGAGATCACTTCCCATTCTCACAACAAATGAACCTCTCCAGGGTTCAGTTGAAAGCATACTGAGGAAAACTCTTCCAGATTGAGGTAAAGTTAGTTTTATATTTACACGTTTAGACTTTCTCTTTCATCCATTCATTCATTTTCCTTCGGCTTAGTCCCTTATTCATCAGAGGTCGCCACACAATGAATAAACAGTCAACCTTTTACACAGCAGATGCCCTTCCAGCTGCAACCCAGTACTGGGAAACATCCATACTCACTCATTTACACAGACATACACTACGACCAATTTCAAGAGTTCACACTTAGCTGATGATTGTTTATAAAGCTTGTTTGGCATGCTGTCCAAGGAGAGAGCCCTGAGCTCATAAGATCCTCGAGCCCGGGGCTCCCTCCCGTTTGCAGGGCAAGAGGGGTGTTTGAGCTCAGGTAGATCACGAGAACTCCCCTGCTGTAGTAGCTAATAAACAGATAGTGATTGCTCTTAAGAGATAACTACTTACTAGGAGCATGTCTATGGTGCTGATTTGGATTAGTCAATTAACTTAAGATGCATGTTTTTGGATGGTGGGAGGAAACCAGGGAACCTGGGGGAAACCCACGTGAGCACGGGGAGAACAAATAAACTCTGCACAGAAATGTCGGCTGGCTTGGTAAGGACTAGAACCTGTGACGTTCTTGCTGTGAGGCAACCGTGCTAACCACTGGGCCACCGTGCCACCCATCTAAGAAAGGATGAGGAGGACGGTGGAAGGGGGGATTCTTCAAAACGAAGATGGCTGTTATATGGAACTTAAGGTATTTATAGTGGTTTAGAAATGTAAATCATCAATTGTATAATGCAGGACCATCCACGATCAATCATAAGTACGTGATGCTCTCGAAATTAGTTTAGAAATAAACTTCACTTAGTTTATTCAATTCTCTTATAGTGCATGTGTTTGGACTGTGGGGGAAACTGGAGCACCCGGAGGAAACCCACGCCAACACGGGGAGAACATGCAAACTCCACACAGAAATGCCAGCTGGCCCAGCCAGGACTCAAACCAGCAACCTTCATGCTGTGAGGCCAGAGTGCTAACCATTTTCACACCTGCCCAAATCAACCACACCCAAAAAAAGCCAAACAAACTCTGGTAAGTTTTAACCAAACTAAATGAGGGAGATGTGAACGCATCCAAAGTTTCACCCTCTACTCAACCCCGCGCTGGATGCAGGACATCTTTGCAGTCTCATTAAAGCAAAAGGTACTTTAGCAAGAGCTCCAGGCTGTCCAAACGCCATTAGATGCTTTAATGAATTGGAATGACAGCTATGATATTAAAGACTACTGGGATAATGACAATGGGAATGACAGTGCTCCTTTGACACTACAGTATGTGCACTTATTTCAATCTAAATTGCTCTACAGTCAAGCAATAGAAGAGCATGGCTGCAGGCGCAAGATTATTTTTATTATTATTTGTAAATGCATCCAGAATCAGTTTAGGCAGATTGAGGAGTTCAAAATCTTCAGGGTTTTAAGTTTATTTATTTTCCTTCGGCTAGTAAGTAGTCCGGTGAACGTTTCTGGAGACCGCAAAATACTAAATAGGTATGTATTTTTGCGAATCCGCAAGAGGCCGCTGTGTGCACTTTTTCACATCTCAAATATCATTCGCGAGTGCCGTTTGTGCCCGCTGTTCTCGAGTAAACCTACCAGAGGCCGCTGTCGACTGATTGTCTGTCTGACTGAATTGCTGGCCGGCCAATCGACTGACTGACCCACCTTCCTCCTTCCCTAAACCCAACCAATTTTATTGATTGACCCACCCACCCACCTACTTCCCAGAACCCAACTAACGATTTACAAAAGCCGTCCAGAAAAACAAAAAAGCACTGATTTTTACCCCGTTTTTGGATTTTACCTCATTCTCACCCTGTTATTTACTTGTTTATTTTATTTTTTGGATTCTGTTTTTGTCTTACCTTATTTCTGGAACCGCTCTTCCCCGGACTCAAACCCCGTTGTCGTCGTCAACTTCTCTCGCCGTCTCAAGTCCGCTGATGTAACATGATGAGCTAACAGGACAAACTGATTGCGGCGGGAAAACCCTCCACACTGAGGTAATCGGTCAGCTGGTCAGCGCGAAAAGGAACGCCGTCATACCGCCCCATAGCGTTTGTTTAAAAAACCTGAAATGAAGCCATACATACCTTCGGCTACATAATTCACGGTCTCCAGAAATGTCCATGGGACTACGTTTTCAGAATGAGCCTGTGTTGAATTATCCGATTGGTTTACTAATGATTACAGATGAGATACCAGCCACGATCAATCATATCACATGCTCCTCTCCAAATTAGTTTGTGAAACTTTATATAAGTCCTTTGAACAAAAAGCAAATGTCATTTTTTGAGTGTTGTCATGACTTTTTATCATCTTACTTTGTATAGTATACATACGTGTACTTATTGCTGGATA
Organism: Danio tinwini; assembly: GCA_903798205.1. Taxonomy (NCBI): domain Eukaryota; kingdom Metazoa; phylum Chordata; class Actinopteri; order Cypriniformes; family Danionidae; genus Danio; species Danio tinwini. Next base: position 1,375,008 of record CAIGQZ010001206.1, on the reverse strand, counting down.
TTGTTAGCGGACAAATTGAACTAGGTTGTTTTCCACAGGACCCAAAGAGCTTAAGAAACAACCAACTATTGGTTTCAAACATCCATTATAATCCTTCTCCACATCACACAGAGCGTATTAAATGCTGAAAAAAAAAACGTAATCACCAATCATTCGTTGTAGACTTTTTTGTGCTCTTTAGTTTTTGTTGCATGTTGTCTCAGGGGGAAAGCCTATGGAAAAAAACGTGCTTCTGTCTCCATTTAAATATGTGGGTGAAACTTAAAGGCAATCATGAGGTAAATTCACAGAGCCACAGCAGTTTCGCCAGTGCTGACTCGCTCAAAAATACGCTTACGAGAACGTGTGCACTTTGGAAGTGCTACAGCGCTCGAATCTGTTTGTTGCAAATTCTCTTATTAAAAATGTCACTCAGTTGTGTTGTGGAAGGCTAATTAAGTTTTTTTTTTTTTTCTTCAGCGACTCTCCCTGTGAGGTTTACATCATGATGTATTGCTTTATCTGTAGGAAACGCAATCCTGAAATGGCTTAGATAGACAGTCTTTCTGTTCCCATTGCTGAATTCTGGAAAAATTCGCTTTTGAGCACTTTATTTGTGCTTACGCCAATTACTTCAAACCTCAGTGTGACATGAATATCCGTTAATTAGCAGTTTTCTGTATTTTTGTGATTCATGTTTTTATTTTTTTTCCTGTTTATTTCTACTGTTGAATTTCATTTTGCGACTTGATCTTTCTTTCATCAACTTTTAACCTTGAAAAGTGTGAAAAAGTGACTTTTATATACATTTTTAATAGTGTAAAGTGATATATTGTCTGGGTTGGTGTTGTATATTACGTTACAAACACTTTGTAATAAATTAACCCAAAACACTTAATTAATAGATAATTTATTATAAATTTGGAATTGATTAGATCATTTGCAGTGGACGTTATGTACCAGAATACTGCAAGACCTGAAGGCTAGTTTTGTTTTAAAAAAAAAAAGGCCTAAAGAGTATGTAAACATTATTAAACCAAGTAATTTTTTGCAGAAAATTGTTAGAAAATAAGTAAATAATATTGACCTGAAATAAAATACATTAAAAAACAATGTTTCTTTCAGCAAAGCCAAAACTATTAAAATTGTCTCTACAAGAACACAAACATTACAAAAAAACACTTTATTAGGTACACCTTTCCAACTGCTCATTAACGCAAATTTCTAATCAGCCAATCACATGGCAGCAACTCAATGCATTTA
>CAIGQZ010001206.1:1347986-1360902 GCA_903798205.1 Danio tinwini | reverse complement strand
AATCAACCCAATTTCTGAGTTATTTTTTTTTATAAATTCATTTTAATCCAGTGATTGGGTCCATTTTATATCCAAATTTAGATATTTTGAAGAATCTTGTAATCCGATAGACATTGACACCAACAACAGGAAAAAAATAAGATGGAAGTGATGGTAGTATCTTGTGTTATTTCAACCCAATTAGGAGAAAAATGTGAATCAAGCCAACTGTTGAGCTATTCTTTTATAAATTACTTTGTTTAATCCAGTATTTGGGTTCATTTTTGAACCAAGTTTGGATTAAAACAATCTAGCGTTTTCGGTATACAACACTACTCAGAACCCAAACCCCCTCCCTAACACACATTCTATTCAGATTACAGTAAATCAGCTGGACTCAGCCTGTTTGTTATTAACACATCCGCATCAATGGAAACCATAACACATATTCCCACACAACTGACAGAAGCACATTGAAGATGAGCGCGCGGTGTCTGTTATGCAGCACAGACGGTGAGAGGAAAGCCCGACACAGAGAGAGGGTTAACGAATCTTTCTTGCAGATAGATATTGCCATGGAAACAGCTGCGTGACTGAGCTTGCATTCAGTACACAGAGGCAATGGAGGGGGGGGGTTGTGGAGAAACCAGAACAATAACGCCACAACTATTTCACCATTCTGACAGCGCTGACGCTCAGAGCTCCTGTTTAACAATTAAAAACACTGGAGTCGATTAAGAAGGAAAGCAGAAGCCCAGAGAGCTGTGTGCATTGCAATCTTAAAGCATGCCAGATTGGACGCAGTCATGCTTCGACATTGCACTTCCTGTTGATGCCGAAATGCAGGAAATTCAAGACGAAGGCATAGATAAATGATTTAATTGGTGAGTGTGAAACCTGAGGCAGTGCAGCGGAGTGAATCGAGAGAGAAGAAAGCCGTGATGACGTATTAAAGGGGGCACACAGAGAATCCCCCAACCCTCCTCCTCCATCTTCTTCTTCCCCTCAGAGTGAGCGCAGGCTGGGCTGTGCTGCGTTTGGACGCTCGGGACACATTTGCAATCCCTCTTCAGTGCCCGAGGCGGCCGCGAGAATGCATTAAAGACCACGCACAGGCACACCATTCATTGTAAACACTGTTGGTTCGACACACTCCATGCGTCACTCGCTCCATGCAAAACAGCAGATTATGGAGCTCCTGCATTCACAGCTGATCAGTGGAGCGTTCTAGATTCCTTCCAGCTCTAGATTGAGAACAGACCATGCACTGTTTTTGGGCATCAGCAACATTTTATACATATATACAGTGCTCAGCATGATTGAGTTCACCCCATTTTGAAAATGAATATTTTTCTCCATTTCTCAGTGAATGTTGGCGATGTATTTTGGTGCATTTAAACAAAACAGATTTCCTAAACAGATATATTTATTAAACAATATTTTAGTCACCAAACATGTTGAAAAATTGAAAGATAATACAATTAAAGCAAGATAATACAATTAAATCAAGCAAAATATTGCAAAAAAAAAAAAAAAATATATATATATATATATATATATATATATACATATTTTTTTGCTTCTCTTGATTTTTCCTCTGTTTTAATTTGTGTTTAAAATTTTTCTATAACATAAATTTGGCTGTACTAGTTTTTGGACCGTTATTGTGAATTATTTTTGTTAGATCAGCTTCCGATTTGACTTCAGTACTGAATAATCTAATGTATATGAACAAATATAATATTGTACAGCTTCCTATTAAAATATGAATTTAAAAAAGAGATATTTGAGGGATAAACTTATATATGCTGATAACTTGCCTAATTACCTTAACCTGCCTAGTTAATCTAATTAACCTAGTTAAGCCTTTAAATGTCACTTTAAGCTGTATAGAAGTGTCTTGAAGAATATCTAGTCTAATATTATTTACTGTCATCATGGCAAAGATAATATTAGAAATGAGTTTTTAAACTATTATGTTCAGAAATGTGTAGAAAAAAATCTCTGTTAAACAGAAATTGGGGATAAAATAAACAGGGGGCTAATAATTTTGACTTCAACTATATATATATATATATATATGAAAGAAAATTTATATTTTATTTTAATTATCCATTTCTCAGTGAATATAGGTCATAAATTTTGGAGCATTTGAAAAATAAAAATTAAGATTATTTATTGAAATAATTTATCAGTCACCGACCATTTTCAGAAATAGAAAGAAAATATATTTAAATTCACGTGAAATATTGGAAAGAAAAAAATTTAAAACTACAAAATTTCAACTAATTTCTTATGAATTTTTTTATTAAATATTTTTGCCTAATATATAAATTTGGTCAGTACTGGACAGTAAATTAGCTTCAGTACTGACTAGTCTAATGTATATGCACAAATATATTACATATAGAACATATTAATTTAAACTAGAGATCTGTGAGGAGGGAACTCATTCATTCATTCATTCATTTTCTTTCCGGCTTAGTCCCTTTTTTAGTCAGGGGTCGCCACAGTGGAATGAACCGCCAAATGTTTTACACAGCGAATGCCCATCCAGCTGCGACCATCCATACACACTCAACCACACTCATACACCACGGCCAATTTAGTTTATTCAATTCCCCTATAACACATGTGTTTGGACTGTGGGGGAAACCGGAGCACCCGGAGGAAACCCACGCCAACACGGGGAGAACATGCAAACTCCACACAGAGAAATCCCAACTGACCCAGCCGAGACTCGAACCAGCGACATTCTTGCCATGAGGCGACAGCACTACCCACTGCACTACGACACAGCAGGTGTACTTATTTATATCATAAATATTTATAAGCCCTTCTGTGAAGCAATAAGGTCTGACTTTGCTTAGACAAAAGTATCATCATTGAACCTTCAATAATGTCCAGTATAGAATATAAAGTCATGCTGCAGTGGAAACAGAATGAATATTGTGTCTGACTCCATCATGAGCTTGGAGGACTGCATCCATACATCTCTGAATGACTCAAATCACGCATTAATAAAGTCATCTGGAATGGCGAAGAAAGCGTTCTTGCAGGACTCCCAGAGTTCATCAAGATTCTCTGATTCATCGTCAAAGCCTCCTCCTTCATCCTATGCTCAATAATGTTCATGCCTGGTGACTGGGCTGGCCAATCCTGGAGCACCTTGACCTTCTTCGCTTTCAGGAGCTTTGATGTGGAGGCTGAAGTATGAGAAGGAGCGCTATCCTGCTGGAGAATTGTCCCTCTCTCCTGTGGTTTGTAATGTAATGGGCAGCACTAATGTCTTGATACCTCAGGCTGTTGATGTTGATCATCCACTCTGCAGATCTCTCGCATGCCCCCATACTGAATGTAACCCCAAACCATGATTTTTCCTTCACCAAGCTTAACTGATATCTGTGTGAATCTTGGGTCCATGCTGGTTCCAGCAGGTCTTCTGCAGTATTTGTGATGATTGGGATGCAGATCAACAGATGATTCGTCAGACAAATCTACCTTCTGCCACTTTTCCAAATGATCAACTAGAAGTCAAGTTATTATTTGAGGCTCCTACAGTTGGGATCACCGACAGGTCGTGGTTTGGTAGTGTGTATATAAAATACAAATATGATAATAACGATTAGGTAATTTATTACTATACATTTATGATAGTAATCTAAATCTTATGAACTCTGCAGTGTCCTCATTGTTTTGTATTTCAAACAAATGCTTATTTTTCAAACACAATGATTTATTTTAAAAGGTTAAATGAACAAACAAACACATTTCACACTGCAAAAAAATGCTTTTCTTACTTAGATTTTTTATCTTGTTTCTTGTCCAAATATCTAAAAATTTTAAAATCAAGAAGCATTTTCTAGACAAGCAAAAGATATTGTCTTAATTTAACAAATATTATATCAAAATTAAGTGAGTTCTTCCTTAAAACGAGCTAGATAACCTTGTTATTCCTTTTGATTATTTTGCTCACCCCATTGGCAGATTATTTTGCTTGTTTTAAGGAAAAACTCACTTAATTTTGGCATATTATTTCTTAAATCAAGACAATGAGTTTTGCTTGTCTAGAAAATATTTCTCGATTTAAGAATTTGTTGATATTTGGACTAGAAACAAGATGAAAAATCTAAATAAGAGAAGCATTTTTTTTGCAGTGTAGTTCATGCATGTTATGAGGTTCATTTGAAGGCTTGAGTCTATGAAGATTTGCGTTAGTTCTTTGTGGATTTCTGGGAACATGACAAACGGAGCTGTGCGCATTGGACTCTATGTAAAAGTCCTGACCTAACATGAGTCATAAGACCACGCGTGACCCTTATTTTCTTTCCTTCTCATTTCTGGCCTGCACATTTGGAAGTTATGAATTGTGTTATTTGTGTCCGGCTGTCCTGGCACTTGGAGTCATTCTTAGGAAAAGAGAGTGTACCATTTGTGACTAATATAATCAGCTGAATGCTGAACTGAACAGAGTCGATTTGTTTAGTAATGCAAAACGAATAAAGACAACAAGGATTGTACTGTAGTTTATAAAAATATAGAAGCAAATATAGAAGCAAATATAGAAGCAAATTTAAAGCATGTGATAAGAGCAATATGAGTGTTTCTAACAAAATGTCTGGTGCTTCAAGACAGGAGAAGTTCGCCTACAGGTGGCTGTCAAGCCCACTCACCTGCATGGAGCACACTCATGCATCATACCGTTATGTGATGCATTGTGTGTGTGCTTTACTCAAAAGATAGGTCTTTAATCCAGTTTTGAACTGAGAGAGTTTGTCTGAGCCTCTGACATTATCAGGAAGGCTATTCCAGACTTGTTGTTGAGAGCTGCCATAGAAATAAAATGTGCCCAATTTGGGTGTGGTCTAATGTGCATCCCATTGTCACGGGATACTAAAAGACTCAATGAGCGCTGAGCTTTCTTTTTTCCCTGAGAGGTCACCCATATTGATTGCAATCAGCCAAGAAATGTCACCACTTCAGCTGGGGATGAGTCCATTCACCAATCCAAAAGCCAAGAAGCAAGTGGCCCGTGAAATACCTCCTCCATATCTATTTTAAGGCCTATCAGCTGAAGCTAATTGGATGGTGTGAGTGTGTGTGTATGTGTTTATATGAGTGTGTGTGTACTCACCAATCCATATGCACACGAATGCACAATGGTACAACTAGTATAATGACAGGCCTGCAGGCACCTAAAGGGTTAATCGTTGGCTGCGTTCACTGTGCATTTGCAGTGTTCTTGGGCGTATTGGTAATTAGGCAGATGTCAATAGCTTCTCTTTGCTCCAGGATGAGGGGATTGCACTGCTCACTTATAGAGGTGATGACGGAGCATCTTCCTAATGACGAGAACATACGGATGAGACCGTAAAGATCATTCTACAGCTCATGTGTCTGCATGTGAGACAGATGGAGCAAAATGCTTTTATTCTCATGTGACGTATGATGAAAATGAGAGCTGATCATTGGAGGAAAATACTCATTTTACAGATTGGAAGATAGAAATTACGCTTTATGACAAGTTGGTTTAGTCAGAAGTGAAAACTCATTAATCATTTACTCATCCTCACGTCATTCTAAAACCAGGAGACCACAAGAAAAGCTATGATTATTGCAAAAGAAAACTGAATTAAGTAGTTTCAGACTTCTAAAGACATGTTTTTATTATTTTACTTGACAAACACATGAAATATGGCAAAAAAATGCAAAGGCTCGACCAGACTTGCTTGATGCGTGAGAGCAATTTTCACCCAAATGAAGCTACGCTGTAAAAAAAAAATCTATTTATAGTAAAAGAAAACTTTACCATTAAAATTTAGTTGTTTTTTTTCAAACTTAAAGGTAAACTACCATAATTCATTCATTTATAGTATTATAGATGCATATTTTTAAAGTACTAACACTGTACATGATATGTTTGTTACAAAACAAAAAGCAGGCGGTGATGATAAACTTTTACTGTCTTTTTTTTTGTTGCAGTTTTTACCATTGACATTACAGTAATTTTTTACAGTGTACTGTATAATGGTGTAATAAAATAATGTCAAAAATGCAGTAAAAAGTAGTTGCAAGACTTATAAATATGTGTTATCACTTTATTTGGTAAACACATAAACTACCGTAAAATGCAAACGCTCAACCAATAAAGCTACACTGTAAAAAAAAGAATCCATAACATGTAGAGTAAAATAGTTTATAGTTAAACATTCATTATTAATGGTACATTTTTTTGCTAAAGTTTACAGTAAACTACCATATTTCATTCATTTATAGTACAATAGATGCATATTTTTAAGTACTAACACTATATATCATATCATATCATATCATATCATATCATATCATATCATATCATATCATATCATATCTCCAAAAGAAGTAGGTGATGATGAGAAACTTTTACTGTAGCTTTTTTACAGTTTGTTAGAAATTAGTTATGTTTTCAGTGTATAATGGTGCAATAACTTTCCATTAAAATAGTCACTCAATTTGATAAACACATGAAATACAGTAAAATAAAAAAAGACTTAACAGTGCTTGATTGATGCGTGAGAACAATTTCCACCCAAATGAAGCTTACACTTCCACCCAAAACTCAATGGTAAACTACCATATGTTATTCATTTATCGGATTATACTCCCATGTTTTAAAGCACTAACACTACAATAATAATCATTTTAGAGGTTGGAACCTGGAAATTGTGTTTTATGATAAATTAGTTTAGTCAGAAGTGAAAAGTCATTGACTGTTTACTTATCATCATGTCATTCTAAACCTGTGAAACTTCAATTTTTGCACCAGCAAAACTGTAATGATTGAAAACTGCATTAAAAATACAACAAAGTTTTGATTTATTGAAGGATTAGGGCAGTTCTGAAGGCAAAAAGGGGCCTAAATTGGTGATAGTACAGTGTACCTAATAAAGTGGCCGGTGAGTGTATGTCCGCAGTGTGTCTTGGTGTGTGATTGTTTGCTATCAGCACAATGCTACAAATAGTTCTCTAGGGACTTTTTTAGGGTCACTGTGGTCAATGTGGTACCTAAAACACAGATGGAGGGATTTGTAAATGTCATCTGCCATCTAAACTCCTAGGACTCGACAAAATATAAGAGACAATTTCTGCATCGTACATTTAAAAGCACTTTAATTGTCCTGTGGTCGCTATTTATGACAATGGTTGAATTCAGGTGATCTCGATATGAACTAGCAGACAACAATAGGCACCTTCATACTAACACACACCAGCATAATGCTGAACATCATATGGAAGCCCACTCGCAGTCTATGTAGGTTTTAGATTTGTTGTGTTTTAATGGTGACAATTCAGCCTATGCACCATTTTGTTTGTCAGGCAAATAAAATAATTAAAGAAACTAGCATTCAACACATCCATATTTTACCTGAGCTTAATCTAACTGCAAAATCATCCCTCATATTAAGTCTCAGCAGACCCACATCAGAGATCCAAGTTAAGCAGATGGGCTATAAATAATCCCAGTACACTTTCATGCACAGTCATGCGGTTACAATTGCACTTGTATCCACAGCTGAAGGACATGCATCATCTTTTGACCAAGGATTCTGGACACTGCAGTGCACTGGGAACACGTCACAGGGTGGAAGTATGTTTTGTCTGTGCATTATGAAACCGCGACCGGCACTTTCTGTGAAGTCACGCGGCTGATAGTGTAGGCCTTCCCAAATCCGCTGCTGCATCTGTCTGTAGTGTGAGCTTGGTTATATTTGGAGACATTGCTCAGTGATGACATGTTTTTCACATTTCTCCGCGGGCGTTATGAAGCGGGGGGTGGGGGGTGTGAGACAGGAATGGGAGGGCATGGTTCACAGAGACAGACAAAAGCTGGCAGAGCGGGATTCTTTGGGCATCTTGGGCTTTATTTAATTAGAGATGCTTGCGAAACAAAGAATCGACGTTTGTTCCAGATTTAACTTTCACATGTCGTTTGCGCTGGCTTTGCATAGAGCGGTGTACTATGAACTTTCCAATCAACTAGACAGACAAATTATCCTTAATTGATGAAAAATATTTCAGAGGAAACAATGCCCAAAAGTCTTTACCTGTAGTTTTGTTTTGTTTTTTTGCCTTTCATGCCAGTAGCTGGGATAGGAGGATAGGAAAGGAACGGGATAGGAAGAGGTTTGCAAGTCAGGACTTGGCCTCGGGATGCACAAAGCACAATAGTGCTATATGGCATCTGTGCTGACGGGTGGACAGATTTGATTAATGAAGGTCAATGTTCTTGCATCTGCCTAGAATACGCTACTTTATCTACCACTAATGAACAAGCAAGGCTTTACTAACATTCAACAGTGGTGACCAGTAGCTAACAATCTAAGCAATACAATACCACTGAAATCACCCATGTTTGTCATCTGTGCAAGTGCATTATTATTGCATCGAGAGGTATGTTAAATTAAGTTCTAGGAGTTGGTACGCGAGCTGTCACTGGGGTGGTACCTTTTCAAAAGGTACAACTTTGTACCTAAAGGGTCCATATTGGTATCTCAAAAGTATATATTAGTACCTAAAAATTTTAGAAGGAACATTTTTGTACTTTTTAGGTACCAATATGTACCCTTGAGGTATTAATATAAACCTTGTAGGTATGAATTTGTACCTTTTGAAAAGGTACCACCCCAGTGACAGCTCGCGTATCTTTATTTCTAAGAGTGTGGGTGCTCCGGTTTCCCCCACATTTAATTTATTAGGCACATCTTACTAGTACCAGGTTGGACCGCCTTTTGCCTTCCGAACTGTCTTAATCCTTCATGGCATAGATTCAACAAGGTACTGGAAATATTCCTCAGAGATTTTGCTCTATATTTACATGGTAGCATCCTGCAGTTGCTGCTAATTTGTCGGCTGCACAACTATGATGCCATTCCACCCATTCCACCATATCCCAAAGGTGCTCTATTGGATTGAGATATGGTGACTGTGGAGGCCATTTGAATACAGTGAACATTGTTATGTTCAAGAAACCAGCCTTTATAACATGACGCGTTATCCTGCTGGAAGTAGCCATCAGAAGATGGGTACACTGTGGTAATAAAGGGATGGACATGGTCAGTAACAATACTCAGGTAGGCTGTGGCGTTGACTTAATGCTAAATTGGTACTAATGGGCCCAAAGTGTGCCAAGAAAATATCCCCCACACCATTACACCACCACCACCAGCCTGAACCGTTGATACAATGCAGGATGGATCCATGCGTTCATGTTCCTGATGCCAAATTCTGACCCGACCATCCGAATGTGGCAGAAGAAATTGAGACTCATTCAAGAATGCAACGTTTTTCTAATCTTCTATTGTCAAATTTTGGTCATCCTGTGTGAATTGTAGCCTCAGTTTCCTGTTCTTAGCTGACAGGAGTAGCACCTGATGTGGTATTCTGCTGCTGTAGCCCATCCGACTCAAGGTTGGACGTGTTGTGTGTTCAGAGATGCTCTTCTTTAGACCTCAGTTATAACGAGTGGTTATTTGAGTTACTGTTGTCTTTCTAACACCTGGCTCTTTAACCAGTCTGTCCATTCTCATCTGACCTTTGGCATTACCAAGACATTTACGTCCACAGAACTGCCGCTCACTGGATATTTTCTCTTTATCGGACCATTCTCTGTAAACCCTAGAGATGGTTGTGCGTGAAAATCCCAGTAGATCAGCAGTTTCGGAAGTACTCGGACCAGCCTGTCTGGCACCAACAACTATGCCACATTCAAAGTCACTTAAATCACCTTTCTTCCCCATGCTGATGCTCAGTTTAAACTACGGCAGACCATGTCTACATGCCTAAACGCATTGAGTTGCTGCCATGTGATTGGCTGATTAGAAATTTGCGTTAACGAGCAGCTGGAAAGGTGTACCTAATAAAGTGGCCGGAGAGTGAAGGTGAATTAAGTAAACAAAATAGGCCGCAGTGTTTGAGTGTGTGTGTGTGAAAGAGAGAGCGTTCGGGTGTTTACAGTTTGGGTCATGGTTGGAAGGTCATCTGCTGCGTAAAACATATTGGTTGGTAGTTCATTTCGCTGTGACGACCCCTAATAAGCTGGAGGAAAAGGAACGAATGAGTTTTTTTCTATCTGTAATCAGGGGTGAGGCTAGAAATTTCAGGCCCTATGAAAGAAAATTTGAGGTTGGGCCCCCTGCTAATATTGTTAATAGTAATAAAGCAGGTCTCTGGGGCCTCCAAATTCCTTAGAACCATCCTAACTTATCCATCCTAACTCTTTCTGTCTGACATGCAATTGGGTTTCAGTCGAACGTATGCTTCTCATGTGTTTTGCTTTACACAATAAATAAATCTTACCTGAACGCATGAAGCATGGCTTTGAATCAGTATTTACATTTGAATGATCTTCATTGGATATTGCCATTACCTCTGCTGAGCGTCGATGTGTCCAGGTCCCACACTGGGACTGATGGAGCGGATGGATGGATTTATGGAACAGTGAATAAAGGAAGAGGGGACAGACACTGGAGGCCTTCTCAGTCCTTAATACCTGGTGACTGATGATTCATTAATTTGACAAGCAATGCAGAGCAGGGATGGATTACACAAAGCAGTCACCGGCCGGCCGTCCCCGCAAGCATACAGATGAGGAGAGCGGAAGAGAGTGACAGATAGGGAAGGAGGTGCATGTGGGGAGGACGGAATTGTTTCAGAACGTAGTATCTGTAAGCCTATGGTGACCAAACAGGACGCATGTTTAGTGACATTTAAGTATGACATGGTCACAGGCAGGAAGAGAGGAGGGCTTAATAGACAGAATGAGATCAAGCAAGACAGATACAGGAAGATTACTTTGATGTATCCTGCATTTAATAGCATGCTCTGATTGTTGAGTGGACGTATGTGCCACAGCAACATCGATTCTCTGTTCTCTCTAATGCTTTTTTAACTAGATATGTGCAACTATGGATTTTTACAATCAAATACTAAGAGGGATGTGTGATTCCTTTGCATCCATGATATCACACCTTTGAAAAAGAAACACGTAGGACAGATGCTAAATCTATAGAGAAAGAGGCTGGACTGTTTTCTAGTAATCGAGAAATAATGGCAGTCCTTGGGTCAATTGTTCAGCAAGTGAATGCATTTAATGAATGCAGGAGTCTTAGAAAGCATTATTGTACAAATAAAAATTCATTTGAAGACTTTATAGTCGTCCTTTAGTCATCCCTGTTTTACCAACAGTGATGCAGAACTATGAATGCTCAGCCTGATCTCACAAAGAAACGTAAGTATTGCACGTTTTGTCAGTTTAGTAGCTAATTCGTACGAGTTCAGTCGTACGAAAATGTATGATTTTAAAAAGGAGGCACCTAACCCCACCCCTAACCCCAACCGTCATTGGGTGATAAGCAAATTGTGCTAATTTGTACGAAATAGATCATACGAATTCATACGAATTAGCCACTAAATCATAAAATGTACAGAGTAAAGTGTCATAATGCAAACATGACAAAGACATTTGACTGTCTTGTTCAAAAACAATAGTGTCAGGACTTCATCTTGATGACACTGACACTTTCATTGACATGAATACTTGCTTTTGAGGAATGAGCTCTCCATTTTGAGCAAGTGACACGCTTTTGCAGGTTATCCACCAGGTTTTGCAGTTTGTACTAATTGTTTTGAGAAATGCATGAACTGTTGTGCAAATGTAAATAGTGTTGTGAGAAATGCACCAAAGCGACTGAGAAAAACTGTAATTAAACAAATGAATGTAAAGATATTTGTGTATTGCTGTGCATCCTGTGTGTATTAAGCAATGTGTAAGCGTTTGGACTTGCATAGGCACATAACTAATGCACTCTGGACTGGACTTTAGACCTGCTTTTAGATGGTCAATGGCGCGGTCTATTTCAGTTTCTCAAAATAACACAGCTCCTTTATAGACCAGCACACCCATGAGTCCACAAAGTGGCACAAAACATGAAAATTACTGTTGCGCTGGTCTGAAAATGACAACAAATTGAAAAAAAATAAAAATGTCTTGTGCCTTATTGCGCTGGGTGTATAATATGACCTCTTTGTCTTGTTTCTGGTTCGAATATGTTTAAATCAGGAAACATTTTGTAGACAAGCAAAAATGCTGTTTTGTTTTGCAGTGCATCTTTAGGTTCTTCCCCGGCTATGAAATGTAAGTCTTCAAGTCACAAAAAAGCATTCATTGCTATTGTTGCTCGCAGAAGCTCAATAGCGCTTCAAAAATAATGCACTTCCTATACTGATTGCAGTGAAAAGCTAATCTGTGCAGGCTTCACAACAACAATGGAGTCCCCAAACACGAGCATGCTCTCCAGACAAAAAATACACTGACAGGCTCTTCATCGTCCGACATGTAATTAAAACCAAAACAAAAGGATGGACGAAAGAGGTAATGTCAACACTGACAATGACAAAAGCTGCACGGACCGTCCCTTCCGATAAGACGCCCCTGCAGTTGGTAGGCTGGGACCACGGGGTCTCCGACCAGAGCAAAAAAAAAAAAAAAAAAAAAGAAGAGGGACGTCCACCTTCACTAAAGAGCCTGCAAGACGAGTCTTGGCAATGTATAGACTCAGCATGCAGAGTCCTCTGAGAGTCCTCCATGCCAGCCCATTGAACCTGCTGCTGCATTAATCTTACTGCCGCTTTGTCCTGGGGTGCCTGCGCCCCCCTGTAAGGTCAATTAAACTTAGCAAGATAAAGTGCTTGTCATGATATTAGGATATAAATAGCCACAGCAGGAGGAGGCGGATGGAGGTTTGTTTGGAGTCATGCCTATGTCACACACAGATATTTTTGGCATGACTAAGATAAGTCAAGTCCCTTCCTTCAATTCAATTCAAGTTTATTTGTATAGCGCTTTTCACAGTGATTATTGTTTTTAATCAGCTTTACAAAATGTGCACATTATTTATTT
>CAIGQZ010001206.1:1324165-1336888 GCA_903798205.1 Danio tinwini | reverse complement strand
CTATCCTTGGTCTTAGGACAATTTTGAAACACTTTTTTGATCCACTTAATTTTGGAGCTGAGTTGAGAAACTTACTGTAATTGCATTTTCACAAGGGTTTGTTTGATCACATATGGAGATACGGTCATGGTTTGTGCATGGCTGCATAAATTACTGCTGAAACTAGTGAAGGTCACACATGTGAACAAAGGACATAGACATGCATGTGCAGTGCTTATAGACAGACCACTCTCACATTCACACACACACACACTAATACAGCCAATTTAGCTTATCAGTTCACCTATAGCACATGTGTTTGGACTGTGGGGAACCTGGAGAAAACGGGGAGAACATGCAAACTCCACACAGAAATGCCAGCTGGTTCAGCCGGGACTTGAACCTATGACCTTTTTGCTGTAAGGCGACAGTGCCAACCAAAAATAATAATAATAAAAAATCAAAGGAATCATTTTTTAAAACAGGACAAGATATCTCTACACATTTCTCATGTCAATGACTGGGCATCCAATAACACTCTCCATTATTTTTACAGTATTATTGCTATGTATTTATTTATTTTTGTATGATTGTAGGTTGCACATGTCCAATGTAAAATGAGTCTCATGAAAGCAAAACCAGTTGAAAAATTCAGCTCTTTTGCATACACATATATTGTATGTGTATGTGTATGTGTGTGTGTGTGTGTGTGTGTGTGTGTGTGTGTGTGTGTGTGTGTTTGGCTCTCTTTATTGGTCAGCGTTGCACTAAGCACTCTTGAAGGCTGATTATGCACTCTTCCGTAATGCAGCCTTCAATGGCCGCTAATTTGGGGCTAGAGAACCTCCCTAGGGCTTTTTGTTCTGCCTTGCTTGCTGTATAATGGCATATATAGATTCAGTTCAATATCTCAGCGGATGGGCGAAACACTGAGGCCGGGGGCTGGTTCTGTTGGGTCAGGCCCCACACTTTTGAATCCTGAATCTTTTGAGACAGAAG
The DNA here is from genome assembly GCA_903798205.1 of Danio tinwini. NCBI lineage: Eukaryota > Metazoa > Chordata > Actinopteri > Cypriniformes > Danionidae > Danio > Danio tinwini. The sequence goes on along the minus strand of CAIGQZ010001206.1, from coordinate 1,335,910 downwards.
CAAACACATGGTGACAAATCCCTCCCCCAGTCGATTTCAGCTAGCAATGAATGCTTAATAAACACATTTAAAAGCTGTAGGCTCTTTTCCTTATGAATGCATAGATACATTTGGCAATAAGTGGATTGACCAATTTGCAGAATTATTGTTAAAATGCAAATACTATACAGCAGTGGTACCTAACCTTTTTATCTCTGTGGACCGGTCAAAGATTGACAATTTTACAGCAGCCCAGGAGGGGTGGAAGAGGGGAGTATGTGGAATCTATATAATGTGGAAGTATGCATATGCAAATGCAGCCTAAGTCTTCTGAACAAGCGGAATTAGCCACAAGTCCTCGCTTGACCTGATGTGCCTGTGGCCCGAGGGCTCTGAACGACTCCCCGCTCTTAACAACTGATTTAGAATCGCCTCTGCATTCCTGTCTCAACATGTTTTGGGCCCAAAATACGAACAACAATAGAACAGTAAGTGCAAAGGTCATTAAATTGTCCATGTCAGGGGACGTCTTATACGAGCTTAAACAAATGAACTGCAACAGAAATATGAGGCAACCTCAGAAACACGACTTTTCTTCAGCCACTCATTTAATTCAGTCTAGCAGAAAGTCTCTCTCTGAGGACACTTGGTTAGCAGCTGGCTAAAGTGCTTTCATTTCTCACTGGGAACTGGCCGACATTTTTGCCAAGAACAAGGTCCAGTGACATGGCTGAAATGGAGCGCTAAAATTATCTCGCCTGCTGCTTTAAAATACGAAAAGTCTCATAAATAGCATTAAGTATATATAGGTTTTTGCTTTTGATCTAGCAGCTATCACTAATCTACAACTTTGATGCCATTGACTAGATGTTCTGTTGCCTAAAGTACGTTTCATAAAAAATATACAAAGTATAAGACGCAGTGGCAATAAGGTTGCTGGTTTGAGCCTCGGCTGGGTCAGTTGACGTTTCTGTGTGGAATTTGCATGTTCTCCCTGCGTTTGCATGGGTTTTCTCCGGGTGCTCCGGTTTCCCCCACAGTCCAAAGACATGTGGTATGGGTGAATTGGGTAGGCTAAATTTTCTGTTGTGTATAAATGTGAATGAGTGTGTGTGGGTGTTTCCCATAGATGGGTTGCAGCTGGAAGGGCATCCGCTGCGTAACAAAAAAAACATGCTGGATAAGTTGGCGGTTCATTTCGCTGTGGCGACCCCGGATTAATAAAGGGACTAAGCCGAAAAGAAAATGAATGAATGAATAAGACTTAAAAATGTAATTCCGTCATCATTCACTCACCACCTTATGGTACTTGTTCATTCATCCTAATGACAGATGTGTACTAAATAATATGGCAACACTAATAATATGTACTCACATGGTTAGGGTTATTCCTCCGGGTGCTCCGACTTCCCCCACTGTTTAATGACATGCGGTACAGGTACATTGAATAAACTAAACTGGCCATAGTGCATGTGTGTGAATCAGTGTGTATGGATGTTTCCCAGTACTGGGTTGCAGCTGGAATGGCATCCGCTGTGTAAAACATATGCTGGATAAGTTGGCGGTTCATTCCACTGGGGCAACCCCTAATGAAAATAAAGGGACTAAGCCGAAGGAAAATGAATGAATGAATGAATAAATCGTTAAAGCCTCGGCTGGGTCAGTTGGTTATTTTGCCAAAGTTAACCAGTGACTGAAAGATTTACTCATCTGTTGGGATTTAATCAAAGTTTATTAAAGATAGTGAACAAAACTTTGCCCTTCCAGCTGCAACCCATCACTGGGAAACATCCATACACACTCATTCACACTACGGCCAATTTAGTTTCATCAATTTACCTGTGCCGCATGTCTTTGGACTGTGGGGGAAACCGGAGCACCCGGAGGAAACCCATGCGAATGCAGGGAGAACATGCAAACTCCACACAGAAACGCCAACTGACCCTTCTTGCTGTGAGGTGACAGCACTACCTACTGCGCCACGTTCATATTAGGCAATGAACACTAATCATGAACACGTTCAAATTAGTCTAAATTATTAGTGAAATTAATTAAAAAACTGAACAAATATAAATTTAGACACATTCACACAAGTAAATACATAGACTCAATGATGGACTGAAAATCTGTGAATTTCTGCATGCACAGATTCCGTGTGGGCCTTGTCATATGTAATGAAACCTTACATTTTCAATGTATAATCTATGAATGGCAAATCATTTAACTTACACTAAGCAATGAAGAAGACAAGAAAAGAAGATTTCACTGATCTAAACTATATTTTCAATCTGCAGGGTATAAGCTGGGATAATTTTCACTGCATAATACTCACTACTCAAGTACTTTTAGAAGATCTACTTTTTTTGTGTATTTGCAACAGATACACTATATTTTTGGCAAGTTACTGTACTTTCAGTGGCTGTTTTATTCTGATAACCATCTCCTCAAGTAAGCCATTAACCCATGTAATCTGATCAGAGTCAGTTAACTCAAGAAAAGATCTGTCCAATTCATTAACCAAACACTCAGACCAGTTATGTGCACTGAATCAGCTGAAAGCTATGGCACAGTAAGCTGAACTGAAAAAAATGTGTCTTTAAGAAGTATCACATAGCTGCAAAGATGCTAAATGTTAGCACTGATTTACTGTGAGAACACTGTTGTAGGTTGTCATGTTGAGGTCTTACAGTGCATTTGGAAAGTATTGATAGCGCTTCACTTTTTCCACATTTGTTTATGTCACAGCCTTATTCTAAAATGAATTAAATTCATTGATTTCCTCAACATTCTACACACAGTCCACTCATAATGACAATGTGGAAAAAGAGTTTTTGAGATAGAGAAATTGTTTGAATTTATTAAAAATAAAAAAGCTGACAAATCACATGTACATCAATATTCACAGCCTTTGGTTTGGGAAACATTCTGTTTCCACTGATCATTCTTGAGATGTTTCAGCAGCTTCATTGGAGTTCACCTGTGGTCAATTCAGTTGACTGGACATGATGTGTAAAGGCATACATCTGTCTATATAAGGGCCCAGGGTTGACAGTGCATGTCAAAGCACAAACCAAGCATGAAGACAAAGGAATTGTCTGTAGATCTCCGAGACAGGATTGTCTCGAGGCACAAGGCTGGGGAAGGTTACAGAAAAATCTCTGCTGCTCTGAAAGTTCCAGTGAGCACAGCGACCTCCATCATCCGTAATTGGAAGATGTTTGGAACCACAAGGACTCTTTCTAGAGCTTGCTGGCCATCTAAGCTGAGTGATCGGGGGAAAAGGGCCTTAGCCAGGGAGGTGATCAATAACCCGATGGTCTCTGTCTGAGCTCCAGCGTTCTTCTGTGGAAAGAGGAGAACCTTACAGGAGGACAACCATCTGTGCAGCAATCCACCAATCAGGCCTGTATGGTAAAGTGGCCAGACGGAAGACACTCCCCACTGAAGACACTCCAGAAGGCATCTGAAAGACTCTCAGATCATAAGAAACTAAACTCTTTGGTCTGATGAGACCAAATTGAACTCTTTGGAGTGAATTCCAGGCGTTACGCTTGGAGAAAACCAGGCAGCGCTCATCACCAGGCTAATAGCATCCCTACAGTGAAGCATGGTGGTGGCAGCATCATGCTGTGGGGATGTTTTTCAGCAGCAGGAACTGGAAGACTTGTCAGGATAGAGGGTAAGATGAATGCAGCAATGTACAGAGACATCCTGAATGAAGACCTGCTTCAGAGTGCTCTTGACCTCAGACTTGGGCGACGGTTTACCTTACAGCAGGACAATGACCCAAAGCACACCGCCAAAATATCAATGGAGTGGCTTCACAACAACTCTGTGAATGTCCTTGAGTGGCCCAGCCAGAGCCCAGACCTAAATCCTATTGAACATCTCTGGAGAGATCTGAAAATGGCTGTACACCGTCACTTCCCATCCAACCTGATAGAGCTTGAGAGGTACTGCAAAGAGGAATGGGCAGAAATTCCCAAAGACAGGTGAGCCGAGCTTGTGGCATCATATTCAGAAAGACTTGAGGCTGTAATTGAGCCAAAGGTGCATCAACAAAGTATTGAGCAAAGCCTGTCAATACTGATGTACATGTGATTTTTTGTCTTTTTTTATCTCGAGTAAATTTGCAATTGCAATTTTAAATAATCACAGTATGGGGGATTGTGTGTAGAATGTTGAGGAAATAAATACATTTAATCCATTTTAGAATAAGGCTGTAACACAAAGACATGTGGAAAAAGTGAAGCGCTATCAATACTTTCCAGATGCACTGTATAACGCGTTGCCCCCAACACTGCTTATAAATACTCAAGCTTTAAAAATACTTTCTGGACCACCCCTTTAAATCTATTTAACTGATTGTATTTTAATTGCATTTCAACATTGCAGTAAAAGAAACCTTATGATATTAAAAATAGACCCATAAACCTTTCACCAGAAGTTTATCGGTAGGGGAAAAAACACTAGCCATGCATATACCCCATTGTCTTCAGGTAGAGGGCATCGGATATCAGTAAATCATCCTTTTTCTAATGCCGCAGACACAAGCCCCTTCCCAGCATTCATCATGTTTAAAGAGCTGAAGGTTACAACTGTACCGAATCCCCGCTTACAGAGAGGAACTAACTAGGCAATGAAGCATGCACAGTTCTTGTCTTTGCTGGGTAGCGAGCGATGTCTATCGGTCTAGTGATTCTGTCATATGTCTTACATCACCACTTTGGTTCACGCAGAACAAGAACTGAAAGTAAATGCTAAATGGGAAGGGATGAGGTTTATGAAGTATTTAGCATGTGTTGTAGGGCTACGTGACATTGGAAAAATCTGACATTGTGATATTTGTTTTTTCAACAAATATTATTTTGTTTTTGTTTTTTCATGTTTAACAGAGCAAGGAATTTTTCACAGTATTTCCTATAATTATTCTTTCCTCTGGAGAAAGTCTTGTTTATTTTATTTTGGCTAGAATAAAAGCAGTTTTTAATAATAATAATAAAAAAAAAACATTTTAAGGTCAATATTATTAGCTTCATGGGCGACGCAGTGGTGCAGTAGGTAGTGCTGTCGCCTCACAGCAAGAAGCTCGCTGGTTTGAGCCTCGGCTCAGATGGCGTTTCTGTGTGGAGTTTGCAAGTTCTCCCTGCATTCGCGTGGGTTTCCTCTGGGTGCTCCGGTTTCCCCCACAGTCCAAAGACATGCGGTGCAGGTGAATTGGGTAGGCTAAATTGTCCGTATTGTATGTGTGTGAATGAGTGTGTATGTATGTTTCCCAGAGATGGTTTGCAGCTGGAAGAGCATCCGCTGCATAAAACATGTGCTGGATAAGTTGGAAGTTCATTCCGCTGTGGCGACCCCAGATTAATAAAGGGACTAAGCCGAAAAGAAAATAAATAAATGAATGAATTATTAGCTTCCATTTTTTTTTTCGATTGTCTACAGAACAAACTATAATTTTATTCTCTTTATTCCAGACACTAGGTCCAATAGTACAAAAGACAGACTAAACAATACAGACCACACAATATACATTAAAAAAGACAGTTATGCCAATATTTCATCAAAGGTGACTGATAACGCACCTCAATAAGCCTAGGGTTTTTCAACAACATTAAAATGCTATTCTGAGAATTCTCCAATCGTCAGATTACTTATAGATCGAATTTCTCATCAAAGCAAAAAATTATCGAACTCTTACAGAATAATTGACTTGCACTACACCATCTATGTTTTTTAAAGAAGAATCCTCATACAATCATTGTATGCAACCTGCAGCTTATGGAGACTTTTTTTACAAATATACCACAGAGGAGCTGTTTATAAAGACTGCAATATGTTCTAAAGAGGTTTACTTTAACCTGCTCCGAACACAAATACAACTTTTCTCACCAGCATATAATGAGCATTTATCTTTGGACGTTCTCTGTAGATACTATTATAATCGCTCATATCTTCAGTAATGACATGCCCTAAATATTTAGCAGTTTTACTAACAAAAAACATGCCCTGATAAATAAAAAATCTGTTTGAACTCATTGGGGTCTATTTTAACGATCTAGGCACAAAGTCTAAAGCGCAGGGTGCAAAAGCATTAAGGTCGTGTCAGAATCCACATTGGCTATTTTAAGGACGGAAAATTCCGCTTTGCGCCACGGCGCATGGTCTAACAGGGATAAGCTTATTCTCTTAATGAGTTATTGATGTGTTTTGAGAATATTCTTTATTCATTCTTTACTTTTACTTTCTGTCATTTCCGTGGATAAGGTGTTGTACGCACAGACATCCATTAGCCTACATAATTAATTTAGTTTGTTAAGCACAAAGATTTGTTTCAAAACAATTTCTAAATTCAGTTTTAATTTCCAGCAAACTAATAAATGAAGTGTGGTCAAATAACTGAGTTATATCCAAACACACATGCTATGGCCCATATGGTCTAAAAGCTGACAGGTGGGTAAATCTAAGCTTGTTTTTAATAAAACAAATATAAATATGCATATATTAAATAATACTACTACTAATAATAACATTATACAAAAGCAAATTGTCATGAATAAACTGAATAAAGCCCACCGAGATGAAGAAGGGATGGAGGCAGTGGTGTTTATACTGATGTAGAAAATAATAATTTGTGTAATATTTTATTCCTTTAATTCTTTTTCATTTGTAAAGATATTTGCGTATTGCTGTACATCCTGTGTGTATTAAGCAATATTTAAGCAAGGCGCACATCTAACACGCTCTGTGCTGGACTTTAGGACCTCCTCATAGCTGGTCTATTGGTCTATTTTAGTTCCTCAAAATAGCAACGCGCCAGCAATGCGCCTTAACACACCTCCTCTTTTAGACCAGAACACCTATGGATGCACATACGAGTGCAAATGCATTTGCTATTTAAACAGCGTGGTGAAAAACGTCAACACGACACTTGTGTCCAGCTGATACTAGCAAACAACATTTGTGTTGCGTCATGCACCGCATTGCTCCGGGTGTAAACTACAGTTAAACTTGTCACAAAATTAAAAATGAAACAGCCAAAATTGCATATGTTGCCATGATGAGCACAAACTGTTGTTGCGTGAAACGCCAGAGAAAACTAGCATCAAATGCTGACATAATGAATTTAATCAAGTGAAGTTCGAGAGGATCACGTGCTTATGATTGCTTGCAGCTGACCCCGCATTATTCAATTTATGATTCACCAATCAGATGATTCCTAAGCCACTATAAATACCCTAGGTTGCATATAACAGCCATCTTCGTTTTGAAGAATCCCCCTTCCACCCCTACTCCTCCTCCTTTCCTACATGGTGGCTCACATGGGTTTCCCCCGGGTTCCTCGGCTCCCTTCCACCATCCAAAAACATGCAACTTAAGGTAATTGACTAATTGGCACCATAGACTTGCTCCTAGTAAGTAGTTATCTCTTAAGAGCAATCACTATCTGTTCATCAGCTACTACAGCAAGGGAGTTCTCCAAATCTACCTAAACTCAAACTCCCCTCTCGCCTTGCAAACGGGAGGGAGCCTCTGGCTCGAGGATCTTATGGGCTCAGGGCTCTCTCCCGGGACAGCATGCCAAACACACTTTATAATCAATCATCAGCTTAGTGTGAACTCTTGAAACTATAAGATTTAAAACATGAACATGAAAGAAACATTCAAAAAGCCACTCATGTAAACACCTTAATCATATTATTCTCTTATTCAGATTAAGGCAAATAATTCGATTACTGATGTCCATGTAAACATAGTGATTGACATTACCGCTCACAGTGAAGCTATAACACCATAAATAAGCAAAAGGGTATGTGCAGAAGAACTTTTCATTTTCAGTAACCTAGTTCAAGCGATGAACTGTATGCGTTACAAAAATCACCATGTTTAAGGTCGGTTTTCTTTAAAAATCTTCACTGTCTGATTGACATACGATATAAAGCGGGTCTCAGAATGTACAAGAAGCACTGCATTCGATGTCATTGTTCTGCGTAAATTTTATTAAAATATGAACAATTATTTTACCTCAGTATTTTCAATGGAGTTTCTGTGCTCACCTGCTGCTCCTGATGGTGCTTGCCTTTAAATGGTTTTTCATCTTGTTTAACGTCTCAACAACTAAATGAACGCTTAAATCTATTTAACGGATTGTATTTTTAATTACATTACAACATCGTTGCTGTAAAAGCAATTATATGAAATTGAAAACAGTCCTATTAACCTTTCACCTCAGGAAGTTTATCGGTAGGAGAAAAAACACGCTGCGCAAATATATAATGCATCAAGACGAAGCAGTAGACTCAACATACTGCATTTCAGCCTGATTTCTCCTTCAAAAGAGGCTCTTCCAGGAAGCCTCGTTCCACATTGCGCAAACACATCAGTCCAGCGTGGGGGAGGACAAGCCCACCTGCCTCATCTCATCTCCAGATTAGCGGAGACTCGCAGAGACGGCCCAACCTGACTGACAAGATTGATTTATGTGAGTCTTTCCCCTGCCCTCAGCATCAGAGTAGCCCTATTGATAGGCAAGCACCCCCCTAACCGTCACCTCTCATTGCCATTATTGATCAGGCAGTATTTCAATGGCGCGTGACCCAGGACATCTGTTGCAGATTGCCTACTTGTCACTCAGACGGCGGTGAGGTCATGCACCTGCTCACCACTCACCGTGCATTATTATTATTATTATTATTATTATTATTATTCGCAAGAGAAGCACTCTTGGAGATTGTGTCAACACACACAAAATCATGCACCATTCAACATTTTTTTCCCCTTTCAGGACGACGTATCATGGCGTATTCACTTACATATCATGGCGACTTTAAGAAATACACTTAAAATACACTTTAAGTGCTAAGCTGTAAGCATATTATCAAATCTTTGGTTACACTATTCCCAGCAAGCATTTGTTTTGTTTTTAAAAGATGTCTAATAGACGTCTAAACATAGTCGTCTTGGCTAAAACAAGGCTAAATTTGCTACTGTATGATTAGTGGTTGGCCGGCGGCGTGCAGGAATTACACTTATTATTAAGCCATACTTACATGCTATTTCAGACCCAATATTCAGAGTAACATGGTAAACAATATAGGGAGGGTGTCACGGGCTGTCATTGTTCAGAAATGACCCAATGCGAATATAAAACCAACTCCAGCTCAGTAAAGCAGGCTACGAGGATTAGCGCTATTTACTGATGTTTTGTTGTTAAACTAAATAAAAATCGACATTATCGATGCTGTAAAAGGACCTTATGAAACTGAAAATAGTCACGTCAATCTTTCGCCAGAAGATTTCAGCCGCTGCCAATCATTACTGTATATGATTATATCATCCAGATAAGCAGCATATGCCGAGTGATGGGACAGTATTTTATCCATCAGGTGCTGGAACGTGGCTGGTGCCCAGAACCACCCGAACGAAAGTGTCACGAATTGGTGTTAGCCAAACCGTGAAGGCCGTTTTTTCTCGGGATAAAGGAGTTAAGGGGATCTGCCAATATCCCTTTGTCAGATCCAATGTCGAATAATAGCGAGCAGCGCCTAACCGGTCAAGCAACTTGTCAACCTGCGGCATTGGATATGCGTCGAATTTCGACACAGCGTTTAATTTGCGGTAATCCACACAGAACCGGACCAATCCGTCCGTCTTGGGTACCAAAACGATCGGGCTGGCCCAGTCACTGTGGGATTCTTCTACTACTCCCATTTCCAGCATTTTTCTCAATTCTTGCTGGACCACATTTTTTTTTTTTGTTTTCAGGCAAACGATACGGCCGAGTTCTAACAACCACATCTGGTTCTGTCTCGATGTGGTGCTGAATTAAGTTGGTGCGACCGGGCAGGGGGGAGAACACGTCTGTAAACTCGGTTTGGAGGTGTCGGATGTCAGTGAGCTGCGCAGTCCAGAGTGTTCGGCCTATTTAGGCTTACGCTCTCTGGTCCCAGATCATCCTCGCTGGTAACCAGTGACGCCAGCATAACCTCCTCCGTCTCCCTCCACAGTTTTAACAAATTAACATGATAAATTTGACGTGCCCCCCTCCTGTCCGTTTGCACCACCTCAAAATCGACATCGCTAACTCGTCGTGTGACCACAAACGGACCTTGCCACTTGGCGAGTAATTTGGAACTGGAAGAAGGCAGCAGTACACTTTTTTCTTCCTTTGTGAATTTTCGTAGTTTACTGCACTTATCATATCGCCTGCATTGTTCCTCCTGGTCCTTGAGCAAATTCTCTGTAGAAAGCCGCCCCAGTGTGTGGAGTTTTGCTCGTAGGTCCAGGATATATTGAATTTCATTTTTACTTTGTGAAGGTTCATCCGCCCAAGCCTCTCTAACGACATCTAGCACCCCACGGGGCTGTCTGCCGTAGAGAAGCTCGAAGGGGGAAAACCTCGTGGAGGCTTGGGGAACCTCCTGCACAGCAAATAATAAGGGCTCCAACCATTTATCCCAATTTTTCGCATCCTTGTGAACGAATTTACAGATCATTAATTTAAGCGTGCGATTAAATCGTTCCACTAAGCCATCTGTTTGTGGGTGATAGATGATTGTGCGAATTTATTTAATGCCCAGTAATCCATAAAGTTTGCGCAATATTTGTGACATGAACGCGGTGCCTTGATCGGTGAGGATCTCTTTGGGGATTCCCACCCGGGAGATTATGCTAAACAGAGCTTCCGCAACACTCTTTGCCGACATGTTTCAGAGCGCTACTGCTTCCGGATAACGCGTTGCATAATCCACTAGGACTAATGCATACCGGTGCCCGCGTGCGGATTGCTCTAATGGCCCGATGAGATCCATACCAATTCTCTCGAAGGGGATCTCCATAATTGGTAAAGAGCGCAATGGCTCTTTTGGGGTGGCCTGTGGGTTCACCAGCTGAGCACCACTGTAGAAAGGTTCTTTGTTGTGGAAAGAAAGTGTCTGCGATAAGGTAAGTGCAAAGTTTTGATTTTTTCCTCTAAAGGTAGCCCACGGCTCAAGAGTGCGTGTGGTCGCTCAGCTCTCTCTCGACTGGTCTCTCCTGTTCCCTTAAGACGGTGCCTCTCCGGCCCAATCACTAGAGAAAACAGGTGTTATTTTTTATTTCTGATTGGGCCACTGACTAGCCATCTTTCGGGGTGTCGGCCACGCTCTCTCCACCACAGTCAGTATTTGATGTCAATATGACTCTGGTTTAAGATGTTGGCTCGACGTTGGATTTTTGTCACTTTCCAACACAACCTAAAATCAACCAAGAATCAATGCATTTGACGTCACTATTGGACATCAAAATGACGTTGTTTGCCTGCTGGGCAATAACTAAATGCACTACAGAATGTTACGTGTACACACATCCACAAATGTAAATGCATCAGCTTTTCACAGCGTAATACTCACTACTCACTACTTTTAAGTACTTTTAAAAGGGCTACTTTTTACTTTTTGAGTAATATTTACAACAGATACTTTTACTCTACTTGCACTACATTTTAGACAAGTAATGGTACTTTTACTTATTCAGTTCTCTTTCAATCACTGTTTAACACCGAGTTAAGCACATGAGGTGATCATAGTCAGTTTTCTGTTGTTCAGCTGTGAGAATTAGAAGCTGTTTCTAAAATATATATAAAATATGACCCGGGACATCTGTTGCAGATTGCCTACTTGTCACTCACAGTGGTGAGGTCATGCACCCGCTCACCACTCACTGTGCATTATTATTATTATTATTATTATTATTATTATTATTATTATTATTATTATTATTATTATT
>CAIGQZ010001206.1:1302655-1317917 GCA_903798205.1 Danio tinwini | reverse complement strand
GGGGGGGGGGGGTGGTCTCTCCACAGCACCACTAGTGTGCAGCTCCAATTGGATGATGCGACGGCAGCCACAGGACAACGGCGCCAGTGCACTCACCACACACCAGCTATTGGTGGAGTGGAGAGACAGTGATAGAGCCAATTCGCTGTATAGGGGATGATTGGGAGGCCATAATTGTACAGGTGTACACACACACACACACACACACACACACACACACACACACACACATGCAAGTATGGTGTGTCCCTCTAAACCTGCTTTATAGAGAATTACTAGGTCATGCCAACATCATTATACAACTTTGTGTCCCTGTAAAACACATAAACTTGTACACACACACATACAAGTATGATGTGTCCCTCTAAACCTGCTTATTAGAGAACAACTAGGCCATACACATGACATTATACAACTTTGCGCCCCTGTAAACCACATAAACTTGCACACACACACACACACACAAACACACACACACACACACACACACACACACACACACACACACACACACACACACACACACACACACACATGCAAGTATGGTGTGTCCCTCTAAACCTGCTTTATAGAGAATTACTAGGTCATGCCAACATCATTATACAACTTTGTGTCCCTGTAAAACACATAAACTTGTACACACACACATGCAAGTATGATGTGTCCCTCTAAATCTGCTTATTAGAGAACAAATAGTCCATACCCATGACATTATACAACTTTGTGTCCCTGTAAACCACATAAACTTGTACAAACAAATAAAAAAATCACACCACATAACTGCTACTGCTTTTATTGGACTGAAGCTAAATGTCATGGTCTGCTGCCAACTTGCAGTGTAAAATAAATAAGTGGTGGATTAAAAAACAGTGCTTTAATCATAACTCAGCTCTCAGATCCTAATGTTAATGTTATTTCTGGTTATCAGGCATCAGTGAACACCTTTGTATCTCTGTGCCGTGTTCAGTGCAGGTGGCCAACAGGAGGAGCGCGCCAACTGCTGGCATCAAGAAACACACCTGATGCATTTGTTTCTGCCCAGCGACCATCAGAGGATGTAAAATATACAAGAGCGTAGTCCCTTGATTATCGGGGTCGCCACAGTGGAATGAACCGCCAACTATTCCAGCATATGTTTAACGCAGCGGATGCCCTTCCAGCTGCATCCTAGTACTGGTAAACACCCATACACTCGCACATTTACACATACACTATGACCAATTTAGTTAATCAATTCCCCTATAGCACATGTGTTTGGATTGTGGGGGAAACCGGAGCACCCGAAGAATCCCACGCCAACACGGAGTCATTTATAAATACATTTTTTAAATAGTATTTAAGTGTACTATAAAGTACAATAAAACCCTATAATAATTATAATGAAACTCCATCTTTACTCAGATTTAAAGGAGTAAACTGCTGATTGTCATAACTCTGTTCACGTAGGGCTTTATCAATTACGCTTTTGGGAAACCAATCATAACATCAAGCTCGGTCATAAGATCATTTTAAAATCTACATATGCGTATGATGCTTTTGAGGAACACATCGTTGGAATGATTACAGCCGTTTGGCTTATAACAGTAATCTGGCGTCTGTCATCCCATGCAGCCTCCGAACTGGCCCAGTGTAACTAATGTGAGTGTAGCATATGTGCTGAATTCAATTGAGCTGTAGGTCACGTGTGGAGCAGTGCAGCATGGTGTTTGCTGGCGATGCGACAGTTTTAGCAGGTGAAGCCATTACCAGCACAGCGATACACACCTGCCTCCCACCGTCAGCAGAAGCCGGACACCGAGCGGGAATAAGGACACCAGTCGGAGAGACGTTTAGCATCTCACGAGGAGCGATAAAAGCCTTGCTACTTAACAGCTAACATAGGGCCTGGGCGCTGATTGTTTCAACTGTGTGCATGGACGCGTGACTGCTTTTGCACTGTTGTCAAATAGGCCTGTGTGTGCATGTGTACTGTACGTCACTGTGTTGGCTTTCACCAAGTAAGATGAACAGTTGAAGGCCGAATTATTGGCCCTCCTGAATTATTTGCCCCCCAACTTGTCCCCCCAACACATTTCTAAACATAATAGTTATAATAACTAATTTCTTATTAATGATTCCTTTTCATTTTGCCATGCTAATGTTTTACTATATATTAAAATACCTAATTATTTAAAGGTTTCCGGCGTTCTCTGGTTCAGATGAGAGCATTGTCTCTAGTTTCTTTTGCGTGTGGATCATGAACTCTGGATCCCAACACGTCTGTCTTGTTTGGTTTTGGTGTGGTGTCAGGATCTCAGTGCTGATTCTCCATGTCGTGTCTTTGGTTGAGAACACATGGCTTTGCCTGATGGTTCCTTTGCCATGTGCTCTTGTCTGTCGGGGTGGGGGATTCAGGGAAAGCAGGGTCGAATTAGTGTCAGTTAAACACAGAATCTCAGTTCATTAGCTCAAACCTTTCTTTCTCCACTACAAATATGTGTCTGTGCCTCTTAAATAGAGGACACATTTAGGATGAAAGCAGACAGTAGGAAGACAGACATCATACTGTTTTCCGACTGTAAATTCATGATGATTTCCATTCATAGTACCTAACAACTTGTTCGCAGTATACAGTATATATATACTGGACTTGCGTGTGTTTGAATCAGGTGTGCAATACCTAGTTCATCCACTGGGTGTCAAACTTACATACTGCACTCATACCTGCCAACATTTGGTTCGGTGGGTTGTGGGGGTGCGTGCGTGCGCGAATTGAAGAGCGGGGGGGGGGGGTTTGCATACGCAAACTGAAGAGCGGGGGGATTGGTGAGGTGTGCGCGAACTGAAGAGCGGGGAAGGGTGAGAGGTTTGGTGAGATGGGGCGTTTGCACGCGACCGGAAGAGCACGCTTACAAGCACCCGGTTTCAGCCAGACTGTACCAAAATGCTGAGAGGGGGGAGGGGTGAAATTCCGGGAGTTTTCCGGGCGACAGAACAATACGGGAGACGGGTCTGAAATACGGGAGACTCCCGGGAAAAACGGGAGTGTTGGCAGGTATGACTGCACTGTTAATTTGGTGTTTGGTGTAGATTCGGCATAATAGCAATACGTTATACTACCTGTAATAAACGTACACTCTGACTTGATGTGGCAAAAAATACCAACAAAGTTGTTGTTTTTTGTTAGTTTTTTAGTGCAGAAAAGGGTTTTTGGAGCTTTGTATGATTACCACACAAGTTTTTGGTTCATTTTCTGGAACCTCTCTGGACTCGTGATGTCTTTGGAGGATGAGTGAGCTCTCAGATGTCATCTAAATATCTAAATTTGTTTTCAGAAGATCAATGAAGGTCTCAGAAGTTTGGTACAACATGAGTAATTCATGACAGAATTTACATTTTTTATTTTGGTGAACCTTTTAAACAGCCCAAAATGTGCCAAAAAAGATCCCCAAAACCATTATATATACAAACCAGTATAACATTTGTGTTAAAGCAGATTGAAACAACACAAGAGTAATTAATATCAGAATTTTATTTTTGTTTTGGTGAACTAACCTTTTAAACAGCCCGAAATGTGCCAAAAAACATCCCTCAAACCATTATACTATACAAACCAGTATAACATTTGTGTTATAGCAGATTAACATGACATGAGGGTGAGTAATCAATAACAGAATTTTCATTTTTGGCCATACTAATCCCCTAATACTTAAGTACTTCAGCCAGACCTAACCAGTTTTGTGTCCATGTTCATCCCCTCATCACCACAGTTAGCCCACACTGCAATATCTACTTCCAATTAGGTAATGCAGCATGTCAAATCATCTCAAACTGGTGTCCTGAATATAACACTGAGTACATTATACTCTATATGATACTACACCACCAGATCATAATCCCCGTACAGCACTATTGGGATGTGCTGGAACCGAAATGGGTAGTGATCTGGGCCTTGAAAGGGCATCCCTAACATTACAGCAAAACAAGCTGATTGTGATGTATTGGGTCAACTGTGTTCGATGTATTACAGTTACACTACCTTACAAGGACTCTGTATTGCATCAGCAAAAAAAAAATAATAATAATAATAATAATAAATGGGACTACATTCGGCAAGTAAACAGCACAATGCTTACCTCTGTATCTTTTTAAATACAAACAAAATGGTCTGCATCAGCATTCATTATGGTAACGCTGCTAAAGTAAACAATGCGTCATATGCACAGTGTGAACAGCCATCAGTGCGACCCCAACAAGGGTCAACAGGACAGCAGGCAAACTCAACCCAGGCTCATTCTGAAAGTATACTAACACGAGTGCCAAACACGTCCCAGGTGGTACGTTTTTTTTTTTTTTTTGCAGTTTTTGTTTTCACAAATCCACTAGAGGCCGCTGTGTACGCTTTTTGAGATCTCAAATTTCTCTCGCGAGTGCCATTCGTGCCTGCTGTTCAAATGTAAATCCACCAGAGGCCGCTGTAGACTGACTGACTGACAAACCGACTGATCCCCCCCAACCACCCCCTTCCCTTAACCCAAGCGACAGTGTTTTCAAAAGCATAGATTAACCCGCGGGCACTGCGGATAATCCGCGGCTTGGTCGGGTAATAAAAAAATACATTATGATTAATTGCGGGTGGGTCGCGGGTCATAGCAGTTGACCAGCAAAAAAGCAGAGAGTGGAATTCGCAGAATGTGAAGATGAGATGCCCAAAATAATGGATGAAGTGCAAACCTTCAGTAAGAGGAGTCATCAGAGGAAAATCTGCTACTGTCTGGGAGAAACAAGGTTGCTTATTTACACCACTGCAGCGCCTTGCAAGGAGAAGCTTGTGCATTCCTGCAACAAGAGGTGCGAGTGAACGCTCATTTAGTGCAGCTGGCTGTGTTTGGGAGGCGAGGCGGAATCGACCGAATCCAGGCACAGTAGATGATATTCTGCTTTTGCACAGTGCAAAGAAAAAGGCCAAGTAAACGCAACATAGCTGTTGTTTAGGCCGAAGTGACACCGTTTTTGCTATCTTTTTCCTGTATATAAGCTGAATCTGTCAATAAGGAACGATCCATGATGACCTATCAATCCAGAACAATCCAAAAAACAATCCAGAAAAATAAAAGCCCTCGCAGCCACCTGATTTTTACCACGTTTTCAGATTTTACCGCATTCTCACCGTGTTATTTACTTGCTTATTTAATTTTTTTGCATTTTGTTTTTGTTTTATCTGCTTTCTGGAACCGTTCTTCACCAGACTCAAACCCCATTGTGTCAGTCAAGTTCTCTCTGTGTCTCAAGTCCGTCGATGTATGCGTCAAGCCACTGGAAAGCCGTCTATACGGAGGTAAGCGGTCAGCTGCTAGCGGGAAAAGGAACATTGTCATATCGCCCGTAGCCAGTGCTTAATTTGAGCCCAATCATACCGGATCCTGTTCTGGAAAATATCAGATATACCTGTTTTGCATTCTGGAATTTATTTTGATGGATCCGGTGTCCTGAAATGTTATCCTCCCCATCAGATTATGCTACCAACACTGTATTTGAATGGTTCTGAGGTTGGGGTTAGGGATTAAGTAGGTTAAGGCAATATTACAGCTGCATATCACACTAATCCACATTCTAAATTACAGTGGTAGCAAAATCTGATGGGTAGCATATTACATCATTAGAATTTGCTACCTACTTTTTGAATGGGAGGTAGGACAATCTGACTAGGTAGGACAAATCGACAGAGCACCGGCATTAACTTGTGCATGGTGAATACTGAAAACTGTACCTACTCGCGCGCACGCGAGTGTGTGTGTGTGTGTGGAAGGCTGTGTGGATTGTGTGATGGTAGTCACCATGCAAAAGTTAAATCAAAAGTCACGTTAAACTATTGGCGCTCAACAATATTTTCAGCCAATCAGCTTTCTTATATTTACAATCACTCTCATTGGTTAGTAATTATTGTTTTGTGCACAGTGAGCAGCGAAAATAAATAATGGCATAGTGGCCAACTTAAATAATATTTGTATTTTCAAAACAGCAAACAGGCAGACACACATATGTTCATTCATTAAAACCACGAGTAAATCTGGTAATGAGCCTGATCAAACGAGATCTCGAGAAGAGGAAACTGCGCAAATGGATCAGGATATTGGGAGACAGAAGCAAAGCAATCTCAAGTCATCCAGAAAACATGACTGAAGAGGTAACTGTGGGCTCTTTTTGAAGATTAGACTAAGTCATTTAATTATTATTTTTTCACTTGGCACATAATAGTGAAGTGAACTGAACAGTAATTGTTCATACAAATTATACTATTTATGTTTTTATTATCCATGACTGACCTATACCCTTATATGAAAAACTGAAATTGTATAGTGGACGTCTGTCACGTTAACTTTTATTTCCAGGTATTGTTCCAGGAACTATTCATTTACAAATTAAGCACTGCCCGTAGTGTTCGTTTTAAATGTGAATCTACGTGAATCCACATCTATTGTGAAGTGAATTTGATTTACGTGCGAATTGTGAAATTTATTTGCCTGTGCCGCATCTGGTGTGAACACAGCATTAGAGTTTTGACCTGCTGAAGATAAAGTCAGCGACTAAGAGGATTATAAAAGTGGTTTTAGATGAAGCACAAATGAACAGTGACAGGAGAGTCCATAGACTAGGGGTCACCAAACTTGTTCCAGGAGGGCCAGTGTCCTGCAGATTTCAGCTCCAACCCTAATCAAACACACCTGAACAAGCTAATCAAGGTCCACTAGGTATACTTGAAACATCCAGACAGGTGTGTTGAAGCAAGTTGGAGCTAAACCTTGCAGGGACTCCGGCCCTCCAGGAGCGAGATTGGTGACCCCTGCCATAGACTTTTGCATTCTAAGACACTTCTGAGACGTGTTTGCAGCCCCGCACTCTTTTGAGAAGAGCACATACTCATTTGAATTTAAAGCGACAGTGACCAAAACAGCACAATTTGGATCAAAGCCTGAAAGGTTCAGTTTCAGAGAGTTATAAGACATTATTTGTGTGGTATTTTGAGCTGTAATGTCACATACACACTACACAAGGATTCCCTTTAAGACCAAACTATCCTTCTAGTCTTTTGAAAGATGTAGTTCCAACCAAGTGAAACCATGGGTTTAGTAAACACTGAATTTCTGAAAACGCGCTGGTAATGACAGGACTTTAAACCGAAGGCGGCTAACAGTGCTTTTGGGAAATGTACCCCAGAGCGATCTCCCTCACTGACAGACTGATGGCGATTCTACATGCTGAATCAGACAATCTGCCCACCAACGTGAGCCAAACTACAGCCGATGTGTGAAAATCTTCTAAAACTAAACACTCAACAAAGACCTGCCATCAATGTATTACAGTCCTAGCGATCTTTATATCTGACACACTCCTTCAGCAAAACATTTGCAAGGTGTAAACAAACATTATCACAATATTTGAAATATATGCAACAACAACAAAAAAGTCCCCTGCTGAAAACTTCAGCTTAAACCAGCCTAAGCTGGTTGGCTGGTTTTAGCTGGTTGACCAGCCTGGTTTTAGAGGGGTCTGGGCCATTTCCAGGCTGGCTTCCAGTCATTTCCAGGCTGGTTTTAGCTGGTCAGGCTGGTAAATTACCAGCTAAAGCCAGCTAAAACCAACTTGACCAGCCAGGTTTAAGCTGGGCATAGTTGGTTTTGGCTGGGCTTCCAGCCTGGCTAGGCTGGTCAAGCTGGTTTTAGTTGGTCATCTCCCAGCCTGACCAGCTAAGACCAGGCTGGAAATGGCTGGAAACCAGCCTGGAAATGGCCAAACCCCCTCTAAAACCAGGCTGGTCAACCAGCTAAAACCAGCCAATCATCCTAGGCTGGTTTAAGCTGAATTTTTCAGCAGGGTAGGGCCATTGAATGAATAAAAAAATGCTGGATTGTATTTATATATGCTTTGTTTTCATCAGAAATGACAACTTGGGTAGAGCTGTGGCCAAAAAATATATTCTTCAATTGTCAAAAAATGCATCACTGTAATCTCTTGAATCGATTCATTATTTTTCCTTTGGCTTAGTCTCTTATTTATCAGGGGTTGCCACAGTGCAATGAACCGCCAACTATTCCAGCATGTGTTTTACACAGTGGACACACTATGGCCAATATTACTTATACCGCATGTGTTTGGACTGTGGGGGAAACCGGAGCACCCAGTATTTACTTAATTTATGTGTTCTTGTTTTGATATGTATCTGCTCCTGAAAAAAAACCCCAAAAAATCTTTGTATGTTTGTGCACACTTGGCGAATAAAGCTCATTCTTATTCTGATGATGGGAATATACACTGTGTTTTAATCAGACTGCATATGTAGACAACAACCAAAGGCCAGACCTACAGAGCAGAAAGCTCCAGTGCATCCAATGGACCAGTCAAAACATGTCTTGTGTGCGCTGGATGTAATTCGCTCTGCAACAGCACAGCCGGTGGTCGAGAGAGGTAAATACAACTCCATCCAGCATATAAAGAAGTGGATGAAGCCAATGAAAACAACAATTGCATGCTCAGGGGGGAAGGGTGGTGGTGTGTGTGGGGGTCTGGAGGATTCATCCCTCGTGCTTATAAACTGAATAAATCATAAAAAAGGAGAGAGAATAGCACAGCATTGTGGCATTGTGACGGAAATGTAAAAGGTGATGAAAATAAGGCATGTTAGTGGGAGACGGCAAGCATGAGCCTGTTTGACTCCAGCTTTTTGAAAGTGTTGCCATGGCGACCAGGAGCAAATCTCCCAAGCGTCGTCATCGGCATGACTCTTCGCGTGGAAACGGTGGGATAAAAATAGGCGCAGGACCGGAGAACAAAGGCCTATTTAAGAGGGAAGGAGAGACGGGAGGAAAAAACAGGCACTGATGAAAAAGATGTCAGCCGTCTGCCTGCTGCAGGAGCGTGGATGTGCAGTGGAGAGGACGGGCCCACTTTTAAAATGGCGGCGCGGAGCTGTGATTGACAGGAGAGGCCGAGCGCTGGAGATCCCGTGTTAAAGATGCAGCGCTGTGGGCGAATCACTGATACACACAAAACCCTCGCTGGGAGATGGTATATGAGATCTGTTCACCTCTTTAGCATTTACAGTTCAGCTCTGTAT
This sequence comes from Danio tinwini, assembly GCA_903798205.1. Classification (NCBI taxonomy): domain Eukaryota; kingdom Metazoa; phylum Chordata; class Actinopteri; order Cypriniformes; family Danionidae; genus Danio; species Danio tinwini. Next base: position 1,308,823 of record CAIGQZ010001206.1, on the reverse strand, counting down.
TCACATTACACATGGTGATGTGCACTTGAAGTCCGAATGATTAGCCCCTCATATATCTTTTCCCCCAATTTCTGTTTAACATTCACACATTTCTAAACATGATAGTTTTAATAACTCATTTCTAATTACCGATTTTGGTAACACATTATAATTACACACTATGAACCATTTATTAAGCATTAGCAAATAGTGAACTCATTATCTGTTAAGCATTAAAGGGTCACGAAAACACATTTGTTGAGCTGTTGACAGTCATATCTGTGTCCCACGCTGCTATAAACGCTATGAGGACACATATATCGCACAAAAAAGTGAAAATTGGTTGTTTTTGCGTTATTTTAAGCAAATTCGTTCTCCCGGTTTGAAAGGAATTTTTGAAGCTGCGTCATGGAGATTAGATACTTGCGTGTTTTCCAGCAAGGAGACTGGATGTCTGTACCTGCGGGTACATCGTGACGTCTCTGAGTGTGCAGCATTAATTCATGAGAAAGACTTGGCTCAAACCAATCAGCGCGCTCTATTGTAAACTTCAACTTCATTAATATGCAGGATAGCTTTGTTTTTTACCTGTTACAGTGTTCAGACGGCAGAGAGACGCCACGTTGTGTTGCCCAAACAAGTGTAAGAACGAGAATTTGTAGACATGGTTTATTAATGTGCTGCGTTTATTATTGTGCTGCAACGAAGGTTTTGTTTTCATTTGCTCGCTATGGGAGCTCAGCTGGACTCACGTGTGGATTACAGTGCACGCGACACACAACAGACACACAACAGTGTTCGTAAGGAACATTTTTCACTCAAGGATCATTCTGAATGATCTTAAAAACCTCTTACTACTCTTAAATACAAATGATTTGTAAATAATGCAATACTTGAAAAATCAACCAGTCAAAAATTATGAAAGTACAATTATTAAGCACATTACAAATGTGGCTTTAAGTCAAGAATACAGCAATTGTAGCTGCAGTCATAAACTGCTTACTAACGTTTGTTAATGCTCAACAAATAATGAATTCACTAGATGCTAATGCTTAATAAATGATGTGTACACAATTATTATTATTTGTTTTGCTCTTTGAAAATACTTATCTAAAATAAGCTGAAACAACACAATGCTTGACATTTTATTTTGCGACAACTAAATTTATTTATGTTCAATCCACATCAATTTGTTAAAAGTGTTAAGTTAACCTACACTCTCAGAAATAAAGGTACAGGAGCTGTCACTGGGGCAGTACCTTTTCATACATATTTGTACCTGAAGGGTCCATAACGGTACCTCAAATGTACTTTTTTAGGTACATTTGTGTACTAATATACACCTTTTAGGTACAACTGTGGACTCTTTGGGTACAAATATGTATCTTTTGAAAAGGTACTGCCCCACTGACAGCTCCTGTACCTTTATTTCTGAGAGTGTAATCAATTTGTGTATGGACAACATAAATGAATTGTGTGGAACCCTGCATTTTTTACAGTGTAGTTGGTCACACTTTACAATAAGGTTCATTAGTTAATGTTAATTAATGCATTTACTAACATGAACAGACAATGAACAATACATTTACTACAGCATTTGTTCATGTTAGTTAATGCTAGTTAATGAAAATACAGTTGTTCATTGTTAGTTCATGTTAATTCACGGTGCATTAACTAATGTTAACAAGCATGAACTTGGATGTTAATAATACATTAGTGAATACTGAATTATGAGTAATGAATGCTGTACAAGTGTTGTTCATGATTAGTTCATGTTAGTAAATGCAATAACTAATGAAGCTTATTGTAAAGTTACAGTGTAGTTATTATAAAGTGTTACCCTCATTTCTTTTCTCTTTGCCATGATGATAGCACATAATATTTGACTAGATATTCTTCAAAATACTAGTATTCTAATATATTAGTATTGTGCAAAAACAAGGCCTGTAAAATAGTGTAATGTCATATTTTAGCATACAGTATAAACTCCTGGGGCTTTGCTCTCCTCTGTGTCAGCAGGTAATTAAGTGCAGATCAGTAGTTACACATAATGCATATGTAAGTATTTACAGTAACTCCTCAGCGTTTCCATCAAGGTATACACTGAAAACAAATATACTTTGAACCAACTTCAAGTGTAATTTGTTATAGCTAAAATATTTAGTTTTTCTCAAAGTTTGATTTAAGCTTTAAAATTTAATGTTAGTGAAACTGGGAATCACGGTGGCTCAGTTGTTAGCACTGTTGCCTCACAGCAAGAAGATCACTGGTTCGAGTCCCGGCTTGGTCAGTTGGCATTTCTGTGTAGAGGTTGCATGTTCTCGCAATATTGGCGTGGGTTTCCTCCGGGTGGCAAACGTTTGGCAGCCCCTGGCATAGTCCATGCGCACACAGCTGTTTGACACTTTAAATTCGATTCGTGATGCTTCTTCAAACTACTTATTTAAAATGAGCTGAAACAAAACGAGTCTGGAGATTTTATTAGGGAAACTTAATTGCTTTATGTTCAATCCACTTAAATTTGTTACATTAACTTGATGGATTTGCGTTGGGCTGACATGAATAAACTGTGTGCATTATTTTACAGAGTATTCTCTGCACCCATACTGTAAAAATATCTGTTAATGAACAGTTGCTATATTTTGTAGTGCACAAGTGTTTTCTGTTTATTTACGGTTGTAAATTTTTTGGGATGTTGATCTCTGCTCTGTTCACATTTGATGTTGAAAGTTCAATTCTAAAAGTCACTTTGTTAAACTGTAGGGGCATTAATTGTTTGAAATAATATAATGTATTAGAAGTAATATATTGTATAGAGAAATAAGCCTGTAAAATAACAGAAAATGTACTGGCAGTTTATTACAAGGTGTCTGTACACTCTCTGAAATACAAGGTGTCTGTACACTCTCAGAAATAAGCTGACAAGAGCTGTCACTGAGGTGGTACCTTTTCAAAAGGTACACATTTGTACTAAAGGGTCCATATTGGTACCTCAAAAGTATATATTAGTACCTACAAATTTTAAGAGGAACACTTTTGTAATTTTTACGTACTAATATGTACCCTTGAGGTATTAATATGGACCTTTTAGGTACAAATTTGCACCTTTTGAAAAGGTACCACCTTTGTGTAGTGTAGTGTAGTGTAGAGTGAGTGTAAACACAACACTAACCCAGACAATATAGCACTGCAAACTATTACACATTCATAAAAGTCACTTTTTGAAGGTTAAAAGTTGATGTAAGAATGATCAAGGTCCCATAATGCAATTCAAAAGCATAAATAAACATGGAAAAATAAAAACACGAATCACAAAATACGGAAAATTAAATTCATGTATATTCATGTATACAGTGTACAGAGTCAGTATGGGACCACAGACATACACAGATCTCTAATATAAAAACATATATATATATATATATACATTTGACTATAAATATTTAAAGATATTCTTCAAGACACTAGTATTCAGCTTAAAGTGACATTTAAAGGCTTAACTAGGGTAATTAGGCAAGTCATTGTGTAACAGTGGTTTGTTCTGTAGACAATTTAAAACAAATATTGCTAAAGGGGGCTAATAATATTGACCTTAAAATGGATTTTAAACTGCTTTTATTCTAGCTAAAATAAAACAAATAAGACTTTCTCCAGAAGAAAAAATATTATAGGAAATACTGTGAAAAATTCCTGAATCTGTTCAACATCATTTGGGAAATATTTGAGAAAGAAAACAATCGTAGACGAATCGATTTGACTTCAACTGTATGTAATTACCATCTCGTTTCCCTCTGAAATGTGACCTGCTGTGCCTTTTAAGGACAGCGGGGCTCCTGATGTTGGGACGGTCCTGTGGGAAGGGTAGTGTGGCAGCTGGCCTGACTGTCGGGATGAGGGAAAAAAAAAAAGGAAATGCAACCCCATCTGGACCTCTGAGTCTCACAGGAAATGCCAAAAAAATGCAGAAACCGGGAACTCCACACCTGAGCAACAGCTGGAGCAGAGTCACCGCTCGCCTGCGCTCAGTGCATGGGATAATGATGCATTTAGCGCATGGTGTGGTATAATTTTAAAATGCATTTTGCTAAATACATACTTATCATTCCTAGGAAAACAAAGCTGCTTTTTGACAGACAGACAGACAATAAATCAATCAAAAAATAAGTGAATGAATGAAAAAATACATGAATAAATAAATAATTAAATGAAGGAGTCAATTAATACATTATGGAATAAATGAATAAATCAATAGATATTTTTATGAATGAATGAATAAATGAATAAATATATTAAAGAATAGATAGATAAATATTAGGGCGTTATTGCATGAAATATTTAACATGTTAAAAAAATTAATGCATTTAATGCAGTTGCAGTTTTTTTTTTATTTCCTGTTGTGGCCGACGTGTGTTCAGGGACGGCGCGTCCATAGAGGCGACCTAGGCAGCCGCCTTGGGTGGCAGAATAGTGTAGCAAACCCCACGGTCCTCACTTTCATCCGCAAACCGGTCACTTTCTATTTCACTTTCAGGTTGAGGGCGGCGTGATCGCCATTCGACTAGAGTGCCAGTTCAGCTTGCTCCGGCCCTGCGTGTGTTTAATATGCAAAGAAATATGGAGAAGACCAAGGAAGCGCTTTTGGAAGGAAAGTTTCAGTATAAAACAGTTAAGGTGGCATCACCAGGCTCTCCAGCGTTTCCTCCAGAGTTTCATACAGTTTCGGGTGTTATATTTTTAATCTTTGGACTTTACCTGCAGTTCAGCAGTTCACTTTCATTCAGCAACATATTGTTCATGCCTCGTGACAATTATTAGATGAAAATATGAAGGACTGCTGGAAGAGTGCTGTATTAATGGAATTTGAACATTGCATTGCATGGCGAACGGAAAGAAAAAAATCTGCATTTCTGGACTCGGGGTGGTCCTTTAAGGTAATCACGAATTGCTGCTTACATGGTAGACTCTTAATCAGAGTATTGTCTTAATCAAAGCAGAGTATTGGTGTCCATGTAAATGTACTCAGTGAAAGTGGCAGATGATGTCGCAAGCTGTCAAAGACAACCTATTCCTCACCTTTAAGTTAATTCCATGAGCCCTCAAATGTTTCATTAAGTTTGACATGTTTCCCCCCTACACGCAACTGTTGTAAAGCGTCTGCTTCACGGTGCTGTGTCAGAATCCTTGCTTGAGAAATACAGCCATATACTTTAAGAACGCTTAAGCAAACTTGATAAACACGATCTCTCTCTCTCTCTCTTTCTCTCTCTCTCTCTCTCTCTCTCTCTCTCTCTGTCTCTCTCTCTCTCTGTGTGTGTGTGTGTGTGTGTGTGTGTGTGTGTGTGTGTGTGCGTGCGTGCGTGCGTGCGTGCGTGCGTCCGTGCGTCCGTGTGTGTGGTTGTTGTCCCCCGATAATGTCATTAGACTGTCCTAGCGACTGGCTAAATGTTAAGGAGGACTAAGCTAAAGTGTTTCTACTTTATAAATAATGTTTTCAACTCGCAATACAACTTCACAATGAGTACAACTGTTTGTATTCAATACTTTATTATTATTATAATTTTCCAATTTCCATATTTGCAATGCCTGTATTTTGGATATATATTTTTTTACTTTCTTGATTAATGATGATTATTCGCAAAAAAGTGTGAATAATTAGGTTTTTTTATCAATTGACAGCCCTAATGAATATATAAATAAATTGATGAATGAGCAAATAAAAATTAAACAAATGAACTAATTAATAGGTAAATAAATAAATACATAATAAATGCATAAATAAATGCATAAATAAATAAATAAATAAAAAAAAAAAAAATAAATGGATAAATAAATAAATAAATAAATAAATAAATAAATAAATAAATAAATAAATAAATGGATAAATAAATAAATGAATGAATGAATGAAAAAATGAATGAATGAATGAATAAATAAATAAATAAATGGATAAATAAATAAATGAATGAATAAATGAATGAATGAATGAAAAAAATGAATGAATGAATGAATAAATAAATAAATAAATAAATAAATAAATAAATGAATGAATGAATGAATGAATGAATGAATGAATAAATAAATAAATAAATAGATAAATAAATGAATGAATGAATGAATGAATAAATAAATAAATAATTAAACACATAAATGACTGAATGAATAAAATAAATAAAACAGATAGATTGCGCC
>CAIGQZ010001206.1:1260987-1292655 GCA_903798205.1 Danio tinwini | reverse complement strand
ATTCATTCATTTTCTTTTCGGCTTAGTCCCTTTATTAATCCGGGGTCACCACAGGGGAATGAACCACCAACTTATCCAGCATATGTTTTACGCAGCAGATGCCCTTCCAGCTGCAACCCATCTCTGGGAAACATTTATACACACTCATTCACTCATACACTACTGACAATTTAGCCTACCCAATTCACCTGTACAGCATGTCTTTGGATTGTGGGGAAAACCGGAGCGAACAGAGGAAACCCACGCGAACGCAGGGAGAACATGCAAACTCCACACAGAAATGCCAACTGACCCAGCCGAGGCTTGAACCAGCGACCTTCTTGCTGTGAGGCGACAGCACTACCTAATGCACCACTGCCTCGCATATATATATATATATATATATATATATATATATATAAATACACACATGCACCAGCCACTTTATTAAGTACACCTTACAAGGACCACCTTTTACCTTCAGAACTGCCTTAATGCTTCGTGGCATAGATTTAACAAAGGTACTGGAAATATTCCTCAGAGATTTTGGAATACATTGACATGATAGCATCACTAGTTGCTGCATATTTGCCAGCTGCACATCCCAGATGCAAATCTCACGTTTCTCACGTGCTCTATTGGATTGAGCTCTGGTAAATGTGGAGGCCATTTGAGTACAGTGAACTCATTGTCATGTTCAAGAAACCAGTCTGAGATGATTGGCGCTTTATGGCATGGTGTGTTATCCTGCTGGAAGTAACCATCAGAAGATGGGTACACCGTGGTCATAAAGGGATGGACATGGTCAGCAACAATACTTAGGTAGGCTGTGGTGTTGACACAATGCTTAATTGGTACTAATGGACCCAAAGTGTGCCAAGAAAATAACCTCCACACCATTACACCACCACCACCAGCCTGAACCATTAATACAAAGCAGGATGGATCCATGCTTTCATGTTGTTGATGCCTAATTCTGACCCGACCATCCAAATGTGGCAGCAGAAATCGAGACTCATCAGACTAGGCAGAGTTTTTCTAAGATTCCATTGTCCAGCAGATCGTCTTGACCATGTCTAATGCCTAAATGCATTGAGTTGCTGCCATGTGTGTGATTGCCTGATTGAAAACTTGGTTTAACGACGAGCAGTTATAGTATATATATATATATATATATATATACACACACACACTTATTTATTTACCTGGACTTTACAGTATAATCACATTATTTTTTATTATAATCCAAAAGAAAGCCCACTTAAGTGCACCTTTTAAAAATAAGACAATTTTAATGATATACATAAATTTAGATTTAGTGTTGACTAAAGTACTAAAGCATGTGTATATTACTGTATATGTACAAAATAACAGCATCATTAGTGCAGGAGTGTAATCCTGTACATTTAAATACACACTGACAACATTCATTCCTTTTCTTTCCATCTTAGTTCCTTTATTGATCTGGGGTCACAACAGCGGAATGAATCACCAACTTATCCAGCATATGTTTCTGACAGCCGATGCCCTTCCAGCTGTAACCCATCACTGGGAAACACCCATACACACATACAGTATGCTACTAACAATTTAGCTTACCCAATTCACCTATAGCGCATGTCTTTGGGCTTTGGGGGAAGATGGAGACCCAGTGGAAACCAATGCATACATGGAGAGAACATGCAAACTTCACACAGAAATGTCACATATTTTTAAACTAAGACAAAGAAAGCAATTGTGAAATGACATATCAATACGTACTAACTGTAAGAGATTATCTGAGTATATTGTTCACAATATAAGGTGCTTGTAATTAAACATTGTTTTTCTCCTTCATGGTGACAGTATTGACGAGTATTGTGTTGAGCTGTTAGAAATCTCTCTCTTCAGGTTTGACTGCAGAAATGTAGCAGAATGTGCTCTTGAAATATGAGTGTTAACTAAACAGTGGCAGATATTGAGCAGGTTTGATTATTGAGACGTCGCCGAGCTGCAGGACTACTTTAAAAAGGGCTCGCATTGATTTATTGACTGCGTGATCCCTGTAGTTGAAGCTTTTCTGACAATGGAGCATCCGATCACACAAAGCTGATGACTTTATTTCACCGGAGCTTTAAAAGCAGGGTGAACGATTTATATCCCCCTTTTATTTTTACAATTTTTTCGAGATGAAATCACATCTTTTTGTTCGTCGCTGTAGATTTTGAGCTTGGAACACATTCGAGTCGCTCAAGGACAGGATAAATTTCAGTCTTCAGCTTAGTCAAGAAACACAATACGCATGCTTATCCGTTTGATGTATATTTTTATTTTGGCAAACAAAAAAACACATAAAAAAAAAGATTTATGATTAACTTGCGAGCTGTGTCTGCCTGCGAGAAAGCTAAATGAGGTCAGCGTACAAAAACAAATCTCTCAAGCGTAGCCTTTCTTTGGTTTTCATTAAAACTCTCTTCCACACTTGGAGAACCACTATTGAAAGATAAGAAACATGCTGTAAAAAATGAAGCCTTTATATATTTGGAAACAAATGTGAACAGGGGGTTGCACTTTTTTCAAAGAGCTTTCTTTAACATCATGCCCTGTAGACTTTTTTTAACCTGTAAATTTATTTTTAACAATAAATGACTTTATATTCATTAACAAATGCTAATGAAAAAAAACTGTAATAAATGTATTGCTTATTATTTGTGTCAATAATTATGTAACATTAACTAATGGAACCTTATTGTAAAGTAATAGCAATTAATACAGTTAATAATCATAATAAAATAATGATTCATTAATGGATTAATAATAATTTATTGACTGAGACTGCTGCTCCCGCAACTTGGCCCTGGATGGGTGAAAGTAAATGGATTGATGGGTTCCATTTTTCAAGGTGGGTGGGTGGAGGGGGTGGTGGTCCCAAGGCAGGCCGAGAGACAAAACCCTAAGATACTTGAACTCCTCCACCTTCTTCAACACATTCAGCAGCAAACCGTCCCAGTGCATGCTGAATGTCCCTGTTTGGTGAAGCCAACAAAACAACATCATCTGCAAATAGCAGAGATGAAATCCTATGGTCTACAAACCAGACCCTCTCTGGCCCAATGCTGCGCATATAAATTCTATAAACATCCTGTAAACAATGTAAACAAAACCAGTGACAATAGGCAACCCTGCTGGAATCCAACATGCACCAGGAACAAGTCTGACTTGGCAATGCAAACCAAACTCCTGCTCTGTTCATACAGGGACTGGACAGCCCTAAACAGAGTGCCTCCGACCCCATACTCCCAAAGCACCCCCACAGAATGACATGAGGAACATGGTCGAATGCCTTTTACATGTCCACACAGCACATAGGGAAACTGTGAGGGTATAGTGAGGGTATAGATCTGGTCTAGTGTTCCACGACCCTGACAAAATCCACATTGTTCCTCCTGAATCTGAGGTTCAACTAACTGCCGGATCCTCCTCTCCAGTATCCTGATATAAACTTTTCCAGGGAGGCTGTGTGATCACCCTTTAGTTGAAAATGTCCCTCTGGTCCCCCTTCTTAAACATGGGAACCACCACCCAAGTTGCCCAGTCCAGAGGTACTGTCCCTGACCTCCATACGATTCTGTAGAAACGTGTCAGCCAAGACAGCGCCTTAACATTCAGAGATTTGAGGTACACAGGCTCTATCTCATCCACCCACACTGCTTTGCCACTGCAAAGCGTGCAAACTGTGACGGCAGCTTGGGTGATGGGTGAGTCCACCCCTGCATTCTCCATCTCTGCTCCTCAAAAAGACATGTCAGTGGCATTGAGGTGATCGTCAGTGTAATCCTTCCATCATCCCACAATATCCCCAGTTGAGGTCAATGGCTCCCCACTTTTGCTGTAAACAGTGTTGGTGTGGAACTACTTCCCCCTCATAAGGCACTCCCAGATTCTCTTTGAGGCCGACATGGTCTGCCCGAACTCCCTGAACTCTTCCCATGCCCAAATTTCCCGACCTGCACTATGCTTGGCCTGTCTGTACCCACCAGCTGCCTCAGGGGTCCTACAAGCCAACCAAGCCTGGGGCAGTTTGACAGCATACCCTACTCCCGGTGTCCACAACCAGGTTCATGACTGCTACCACGACAGGCACCACAGGCCTTACAGCCACAGCTCCTCACAGCTGCGTCAACAATGGAGTCTAGAACATGGACCGCTCAATCTCAATATCTGTAGTGTCCCTCGAGATCTGGTTAAAGTTCTTCAAGAGCTGAGAGTTGAAAATCCTTCTTACTTGTGGTCCAGCCAGACATTCCCAAAGGATCCTCATAATATGTTTGGGCCTGCCAGGTCTGTCTGGCTTCCTCCTTTGCCAGTAGATCCAACTCTCCACCAGTTGTTGATCAGTGGACAGCTCTGCCCCTCTCTTTGCCCGAGTGTTCAAGACATATGGTCAAAGATTAGATGATACAACCACAGTCGATCATTGACCTCCAGCCTAGGGTGTCCTGGTGGCATGTGCACTGATGGACACCCTTATGCTCAAACATTGTGTTTGTTAAACTGTGACAAACTGTGATTAGCACAGAAGTCCAACAACAGAACAGCGCTCGGATGCAGATCAGGGAGGCCATTCCTTCCAATCATGCCTCTTCAGGTATCAATGTCATTACCTATAAGTTGGAGAGCTATAAGCAAGCCCACACCATCCCGCCACCTCTTACCGTGGACAACTCCAGAGTCCAGTCCTTCTTGAGAGACAGTTGAGTTCCAGAACACAAGCTGTGCATGGAGCTGAGCCTGACTATCTCTACTCAGTAGCGTTCAACCTCTCGCACACGCTCAGGCTCCTTCCCTCCTAGTGACGTGACATTCTATGTCCCAAGAGTATCTGTGTCTGAAGATCGGGATGTCATGGTCTTGACTTTTAACCACCACCCATTCCACAATGGTTTAAGGTAATAAATAAAATTATTATATTGTATATATTATTATTATTATTATTATTATTATATTCATATTTTAACAACATTATATTCTAAATAAATTCACTAAGACAATAAAAATATATATTAGTGATATAGTGAACATCCCGGCTGTGTGCTCACTGTCAAATGTACTGTATTTCACACCAACCCTACAATGATCTGTGGGTTTGGCTGAACTTCTACCTCCAGAATACTCTGCTTTGCAACCCCGACACTGCTGACAAGGCCATGTTCCTGAATAACAGCAGAAGCACTTCAGCGGCTGTGCTTCAGTGTGTTTGGTGGAGACGCCTCTGGCTCTGCAGCTGCTGATCCCACAAGCAGAAAAAAACGAAAGCACATGTCTTACAGTTTTACATCAAACACACGCACAATAAACACATCCACTGCGGATTACACACCAGCTCATGTACTAAAGTCAAGCCTTGTTGTCTTTTTTTTTGTGTGTGTGTGTGTGTGTGCAGTTTCGCATCTGCGGACCCTTTTCACATTTCCGGGTTTCTCAGTAGCAGATGTTATCATAAGTGTGTAAACTTCGAGCGCAGTGAATGGGAGCGTACAACAAATCATTTTTTTATAATCCTATTTGCTGAAATAATCAAAGAAAAACTCCACGATGGTGTTATCAAGACTTTGAGAAGAAGGAAAAAAATTGTGTGAGACCAGCCTGATCTCACAAGGAAACGTTTTTTACGTTTTGTCAGTTTGGTGGCTAATTCGTACAAATTCGAGTTCAGTCCTACAAAAATGTACAATTTTAAAAAGGAGGCGTGGCACCTAACCCCACCCCTAACCCCAACCATCATTGGGTGATGAGCAAATCATACTAATTTGTACAAATTAGATCGCGCAAATTCATACGAATTACCCACTAAATCAAAAAGTTACTAATTGCCGTGGGATTGCGTTGGTGAGACTGATAACGGCAGCCAGAAGGGAAAACAACGTCAAATTTATTGTCCTGTGTCCATACACGTTGCATTTCAAATGCCTCCCGTAAGCGGTAATTCGCTTTTTGTAATTTGAGGCCTACATAAATACATATAAATATACATACTTAAAAAAAAAACAGTTTGAAGGATTTAAGACGCATATGACCATTAAACAACGTCTTATGAAAAAGGTCTAATGTCATCTCTGAGGGTTCATTGGTGGGCACATCGGGGTATAATGGAGATCATGCACAGTCATTGTAAATGCAGAAAAAAAAGGTTAATGTATGTGGAAGCTGCTCTAAAACTATGGTTTGATACCTTAACTACTTTCAATCTAAACTTCTGAAAACAGTAGCCAGCTACATTACAAGTTAACCTACTTCCTAAAAGAATTAAGTCATATTAATGCTACTTTTTACACAAAGACAAACACTGTAAAAAAATAGCAGTGAACATTACAAGTTCACTAAAAAGAAAAACAGCGAGAGTGTCGAAGTAGCCAGAAGTCAATCATTTTCAACCGGAACCGGCGACGATAAGTGACAAGGAATAGTGCAGCACGCCTTCGCCAGTGCGGCGTTGAGAAGAGTTAAAATCAAGTTAACTTTATGGTAATGAGCTATGACGCGGTTCAGCGGCAACCAATCAGATTGTTGAAGTCCACCACTTGAGAGCATTCCAGAGAACACAGCCACTGTGATCTCGGGTTCCAACCACAGTCGTTCCCAAGGGTTTGATTATTGCGGTTGCCTATTTTCCAATTAATAACAATGTTTTCTTACAGAAACATATATTAAAAAAAGTTACTGGGGAGTTACTGATGTGCATTAAAGGTATTAGTTTTTTTTTTTAGAAAGCAGGAATCTCATGGTAATTATAATGACAGTGCAAAACAGTATTGCTTTAGAATATTTCAGACATATGGACACATGTTGGATGAGTGGAGCAAAGCCAGACCACACACAACAACTTGATCTTCCATAGTTAAGTGATCTTGATAAAAATCGTGCAACATTTTCATGCTAGAAAGCATGTTTTTATGTGGAAATGTAAGTGATTTGCTGAAATGCTGCAGCGGCCCCTTTAAATACGAGATCAATGTAGTGAATCTCCGGCTGAGCAGTAAAGGCAGACAGCATTGTCACCAGGGCGGCCAGAGGGAACTTTGATGCTCTCGCTGCCATTGGTGTAAATGCACGTAATGTAGCATGTAGCTGTGGTTAAGCTATTTCATGCTTCTTGCTGGAAAACGTAGCTGTCATTTGAAAAAAAAAACTACTGCTGGGAAGCAGTGTTGTAGTGACACTTTGAAGGTTCTTCGCTAACCTTATCATGCCCACAAGATATAACATACATAGTAAATACTAGTGTTTTTGATCAATAATATAGTATCGTGTATTATATTGTATATGTTTTAGTATTTACTCTGCTGAAAAAAACAGCATATGCTGGTAAGGTATGTTTTGATGCTGGTATGATGGTCTTGCTGGTTTCATTACTGGTTTTGCTGGTTTCAATGCTGGTCTTGCTGGTTTAATTGCTGATCTTGCTGGTCTCAGTGCTGGTCTTGCTGGTCTTGATGCTGGTCAGGACCAGCACTGAGACCAGCAAGACCTGCACTGAAACCAGCAAGTCCAAAACTGAAACCAGCAAGACCAGCATTGAGACCAGCAAAATCAGCATTGAAACCAGCAAGACCAGTATCAAAACATACCTTACCAACATATGCTGTTTTTTTTCAGCAGGGTACAACTGTTTGTCCATGAATGCTCCAGCATACTGTAATATTACCAACACATGAGCTGATAAACTGCAAACAAAATAATCAGTACACTTCTGTTTTTACTACAGTAAACGGTGGCGTAGGCTACTTAAGTATAATACAACCTAGTTGTAGAGAACTACAACACTGTCATTTGTTTATATAACTATTATTGTGTTACGATAGTAGAAGCACAACAACAGATTATTTTAAGTACATTAATATGGTTTAAAAAGTAGCTAGCTACTGGAAAAGCTACATTGTATCATAAGTAGCTGAGCTACTGTCTGTCAAGCTACTGAAAAATGTAGCTAAGCTACTAGCTAGCTACTCCTCAACACTGGAAAGCAGTGTATTGTACCTTATGGGATACTTTTGATCCTTTGCTAATCTCATCATGCCCACAAGAAAAATATATCCAGAAAATACTAGTGTTTTAAACCACAGTAATGTGTATTATAATGTATTTACAACTCATTGTTAATGAATATTCCAGCATACTGTCGTATTAACTACAGTGACTAAGTTTACATGGACATCAGTAATCAAATTATCTGCTTTAATCTAATTAAGAGAATAATAAAACTAAGGTGTTTACATGAGCTGCTTTTTGAGTTTTATGATTGCGTTTTACATGTTATAGCACATAATTCGATTAACGTCATTGCGTCACCGCGCTATCCCATGTAATTTCGGGTGTTTTATTTTTAATTTGTCAACTTTACCTGCAGTTTGCCACTTTCACTCTCATTTACGAACATTTCATGCATGACCACCATGACGAACGAGATATTGCATGCAACTATGAACTGCTGGAAGAGTTGTTTTAATGGAAGTTCATACCGCATGCTGAATGGAAGAATAAAAACCTTCGCATAGGTGTCTGGGATCTGCACTGACTCGGTAGAGCATGCAAAGAGTGTCAATCAGCCGTGTGTGTGTGTGTGTTCGTGTCTGTGGACTACCCTGTCGCAAAAAGCGGCTTAAAGTCCTACATGACGGTAATAGTTCGATTAAGGTGTTTACATGTCTGTACTGCACTTTAATAATGTGACTAAAATCGGCATACTCCACATGCCTTAATTTGATGTCTCTTTAGTTCAATTATGACCTTAATCTGATTAAAGTAATCAAAAATCACTGTTTACATGGTAGACTCTTAATCAGAGTATTGTCTTAATAGCATTAAAATCGAATTATCCATGTCCATGTAAACATAGTCATTGAGTAGATAAATAAATACTGTAGTTTTTTTTACCAGTGGTGTATTGTAGTAATATACTCTCTAGTTGTAGAAAGCAGTATTGTGTCATTTGTTTATATAACTATATTGTGTTACTGCAACTATAGAATCACCACAACAACCTTTCTAACCAGGCTGGAAATGGCTGGAAACCAAACTGGAAATGGCCAAAACCCAGGTTGGTTGACCAGCTATAACCAGCCAACCAGCTTAGGCTGGTTTAAGCTGTTTTTTTCAGCAGGGAGATTCATTCAAGTATTACTATGGTTTAAAAAGCTAGCTAGAACACTATGTATTTACTATAAATTACTACAGTATAGTATTATTTCCATGTGGGTAAATCCAAGTTTTTCTGTACTCTCAAAGTAAATTATTGAGCTTGTCTGCATCATTTGTAAGCATATGGATAATGTCTTTCCCTCTGACTGTTGTGCTGATGTTTATTAGCTTTATCAGTCAATGAGAACTTCATTCAGCTGCCACATCCATCACAAAGGTTCACATCTGTGGCTCACGCGCCAATCCGCTGTAATTGTGCCCCGTGGCTGTGTTTAGTTCCCTTCAGAGCAGTGAGTTAATAATAAAACCGGATAACGAGAATCTGCACCTCAGTGTGTTGATCAGGCTGGAGATTTACTACGCCTGCTGATGACATTTCACTTTGGCTTGTGAATGCCAGAAGAGAAATGTCTAAACAAGCGGAAATTGACCACCTGTCAAAAAATTTATGAGATCAATTATAATATTTAACACAGCAGCAGCATGATCGAAAGTCCTACCTGTCAGTAAAAGGGGAAATTCATGGAAAAAATGTAATTTTGTCATCATTTACTCATCCTACAAATGTGTTTGACTTTCTTTTAAACATATAAAGAAAGTGTAAAGAAGATATACTGGAAAAATGTACTTCCATAGTATTTAATATGGATGTCAATGGCTGGTTTTCCCCCCCAAATTCTTCTGGAAATTTCACAACCCAGGCTCCTTATTGATACGTACTCCTTTTTTACATTTCGAAAAATCTTTGTTTGAAGGGGTGTATACCCCTTGCCCTTAGCCCTACGCCTTCAAGATAAAGAGAGTTGGGACACCACTAGCCCTTGATGAGAATGCTCAAAACGAGGGGTAGGAGTATGGGGAAGGGCTAAGGGGTAGAATTGGGATTGGGCCTAACGCCCCATTCACACGGGGCTTCAGTGTCAACGCTTGACAGAGGGTGTGTCTGAAGCTGGGGCTGACGCGATCGTCATAGCAGCGTCAGCCAATGAAATTAGTCAGCAATAGGCAACCGTCTGAGCTGGTGTATTTGCATACAGCGATCTGATTGGCTGACACTTCCGTTGGCGCTTGAAAAGTTGAGCAAGTCCCAAGACTTGTATTCACTGTTGCACTTCATTAAACTGTCCTTCACTCACAGTTGGATTCTCCCTGTCTCTTTCGTGACAAAAATAATATCAACGCAAGCTCATTGGAAATATTTAAACATGTTTCACTGCGGTTTGTAGGTAAAATGAACACTAGGGGGCAGTATGATGGAAACAACATTTGTTCCTTTTCACATTAATGATATTTACAGGCACATATTATAGACAAATAGGTAACACTTTACAATAAGGTTTATTAGTTAATGCATTTACTAACATGAACTAATCATGAACAACACTTGTCCAGCATTTATTACTCATAATTCAACATTCACTTATGCATTATTAACATCCAAGTTCATGCTTGTTAACATTAGTTAATGCACCGTGAATTAACATGAACTAACAATGAACAACTGTATTTTCATTAACTAACGTTAACTAACATGAACAAATGCTTTAGTTAATGTATTGTTCATTGTTTGTTCATGTTAGTAAATGCATTAACTAACATTAACTAATGAACCTTATTGTGAAGTGTTATCGACAAATAAATGATTATTTTTGCACAACAACAAATAAACACCACAAAACAACTTAACACAGTCTGTGATTTGTAATGAATGCATTTGCGTCACCTATCTATCTCCATCCGGAAATTTTCTGGTGTGGTCAGTTTCTCGTAGCTCACTTTGTACGGTGTTGTGCTTTACTTGTTTGTGAGATAAAAGTAATGTAAAATCAAGGTAAAACTACCGCTGCTTTTGAAAATACATTTCAGATTCACAAAAATGTAGACAGCGCCCTCTAGTGCAGTGGTCAACGCTTGACAATTTTACTGTGGCCCGGGAGTAGGGGATTGCTAGGCGATCATCAACTGTTTTCTCAGAAGATGACAAGCTGACAAAACATTGCTGCTACAAGTTTATTTATCAAGAAAATTAAAAAGCACTGCAGTGTTTGTCTGAGATAATTAGTCTACCGAAATGTGTATATTCCATACAAAATATGAAGCTGCTTGGTCAATTCTTGTCATGTGACTCGCGGTGCGCTCAGGTGCGCTTGGAAGGCCCAAGTGCATCGCTCCCAATTTGTGTGCACAAGCCACGTTCCTCCATTGTAAATAACGAACTTGCGCATGGAAATGACGCGATACAGTTGCAATCAAAATTATTCAACCCCCTGATTTATTAGCCCCTCTGTTTATTTTTTTTCCCCAATTTCTGTTTAATGGAGAGCAGATTTTTTTCAACACATTTCTAAGCATAATAGTTTTAATAACTCATCTCTAATAACTGATTTATTTTATCTTTGACATGATGACAGTAAATAATATTAGACTAGATATTCTTCAAGACACTTCTATACAGCTTAAAGTGACATTTAAAGGCTTAACTAGGGTAATTAGGTTAACTAGGCAGGTTAGGGTAATTAGGCAAGTTATTATATAATGATGGTTTGTTCTGTAGACTATGGAAAAATAAATAGCTTAAAGGGGTTAATAATTTTGACCTTAAAATGGGTTCTAAAAATTAAAAACTGCTTTTATTCTAGCCAAAATAAAACAAATAAGACTTTCTCCAGAAGAAAAAATATTATCAGACATACTGTGAACATTTCCTTGCTCTGTTACACATCATTTGGGAAATATTTTAAAAAGAAAAAAATAGGTACTTCAATAATTCTGATTGCAACTGTATATTGAACGCCCGCCGTCATCTGCGATTTCCACCGGTTGTGGATGCATTTCTTGGCAGTTCTTGGGTCATTCACTGGGCCTTTTCCCCTTTGCAAAGACGTCTATTTCTAACTCATTTTGCTAGCTTGTGGGTTACATTTTGGCACTCAAGTGACAGAGATGTAATCAAAATAAAAGATTTTTCAAAATAAAAGATTCAGACTAAGATAATAAATAAAACAGAAATGATTAATGAGTTTTATTAATGATTAATGAGATTAATGAGTTATTCACAGGCCGGGGGTTGAGGACCACTGATCAGGTGGATCTGTCATCTGAAATGTGCAACAAAACATACCCGGAGCAATGCAGGCTGTAGGCTGAAGTACGTATATCCAATGATCCTGGGTTGAATAATATTGATGACCCAGACACACCAGCCTCCATCGTCACATCCAAGCCAAAATCCACGTCTCCTGAATTATAATCGCCTGTATCTGCCACTCATTATCGCCTCTGTCAACACACTCTCATAAAGGTTCTTTATTAGCATGGCTCCATGAACAACCTTTAACATCCAAAAAAAAAAAATGAAAGCTGTAGTGGAAATCAAGGTTGATGCCAGGACTAAAAAAAAGGGTCATTATTATAATCCTAATTATCTAAGCCGGTTTCTTTAACTTTTTGTGTATACAAAATTAGGTAACACTTTATTTTAAGACACAAGTCACGGTACTGGGGCAGCACAGTGGCTTAGTGGGTAGCACTGTGGCTTCACAGCAAGAAGATTGCTGGTTCGAGTCCCGGCTTAGCTAGTTGGCATTTCAGTGTTTGCATGTTCTCCTATGTTGCCGTGGGTTTTCTCCGGGTGCTCCGGTTTCCATACAGTCCAAACACATGCGCTATAGGGGAATTGGAGAAACTGAATTGGCTGTAGTGTATGAGTGTGTGTGTGTGTGTGAATGTGAGAGTGTATGGGTGTTTCTCAGTACTAGGTTGCAGCTAAAAGGGTATCTGCTACGTAAAACATATGCTGGATAAGTTAGTGGATCATTCTGCTGTGGCGTCCTCTGAAATATAGACTAAAGCCCTGCTCACGCTGTGAGATTTCATCTGAGACAAATTTGGGAAATCCTAAAATATTCCTGAAATCCTGGGCCAAAATCTGTGGCCTTTGATTGTTGGTTTGACATGTTCACAGACAGCCGCTTTGTGCCCGTTGCGATGAGATTTTCTCTCCGATGAATTCTGGCAGAGTCAGAAGATTTCAGACACTTTCCTGCAGTGTGACAACAGCTGCGTTGAGCGTCAATCCAAGAACCATTAGGAGCTCCGAGTTTGATGACATGATTCATGCGTCAATTCAAATGACCGCGGGGAAATGTCACAACAGTTTTTTTTCTTCCTGGTTTTATTATTGAGACACGCTGTGTGCAAAAATGGCGCTACAGATTGTTTACGTTTGCTGTGAGGAGTCATTTCAGAACGCGGGATAGTGAAAGTGTCGCGGGTGGATGACGTCAAACTGTTTGGTGCATCTTCATTGTCGTTCAGTCTGACTTTATGACGGCTGAGATCATACAGTGTGACATGAGAGTCATGCTCGTTCAGTCTGACATGCTACAATCATTCATGATTATAAAAAAATCTCACAGTGTGAGCCGACCTGAAGCTGAAGGAAAAAGAATGAACGAATAAAAATCATGCAACTAACAAACCATTAACTTACACTACTAGCATAATAAACTACTAAATAGCTGTTTATTAATAGTAAGGTTGAAGTTTGGTTTAGAGTGCTGTCACCTCACAGCAAGAAGGATGCTGGTTCGAGCCTCTGCTGGGCCAGTTGGCCTTTCTGTGTGGAGTTTGCATGTTCTCCCTGCGTTTGCGTGGATTTCTTCCGGGTGCTTCAGTTTCCCCCACAGTCCAAACACATGCGGTACAGGTGAATTGGGGAGTCTAAATTGTCTGTAGCGTATGAGTGTAGTTGAGTGTGTATGTTTCCCAGGGATGGGTTGCGGCTGGAAGGGCATCCGCTGCATAAAACATGTGCTGGATAAGTTAGCGGTTCATTCCGCTGTGGTGACCCCAGATTAATAAAGGGACTAAGCCGAAAATGAATGAATGAATGAAGTTTGGTTTAGGTATAATTGGCAGCTCAAACTCTCTTAAATCAGAACACAACAGGAAACCCTTAAATATTTAAGATACGCAATTCAAGCTCATTCTGATTATGTGCCCCTGTATACATTTCTGAAGAGCGCCAAATACGTCCCAGGAGCTACGTTTTTTTTGCAGTTTTTGTTTTTACGAATCTGCCAGTGTGTACGTTTTTTTGAGACCTTAAATTTTCCAGCGAGTGCCATTCACGCCTGCTGTTCTCCCGTAATGAGGCCGCTGTCGACTGACTGACTGAAAGAACACTACCTATTGGTTTTCTCTCTTCTCAGTTGCTGCTGCTGTTATTTTTACTATAATATCATTGCTTCTTATTTTACTGATGGCTTTTTTTATTATGTTTGCTCATTATTGCTTCTTTACTTACACCAGCTTTTGACGTTTTCATTTTACAACGCAGCATTCATAGTCCCTTAGATCCTTTCAGAGGTGCAGCCAGCTCTCTGAGCTCATAAACTCCTCCAGAAACTTAACCTGGATGATGGAAGCATTTACGGTGCTTCTGGCTGAGCCGAGCCCAGTTTGATGAACTGTTGTCAGTGTAGGCAGGAGGATATTCCCCTGGGACACCAACAATAGGCGCTACGTCATAATCATGGCCCCACAAGAGCAAGCTCCTGATTGATTAACGCGGTGCGAATGGCTGCTGGAGTTCAGATTTTCAAACTCAAGCGATTCACGCGATTAGCATGTCAAACGTGTAAAACGCTCAATATGCACATATCGCGACATTCGTGCTGCAGCATTCTCGCAAGTCGCGCAGCAGGATGTCTATTCGCACCTTTGCATTGACTTAACATGTAAATCACTCGCGCTTGATGCTTCTTTCCGCGTCTGGTGTGAACGCAGCATTACAAAGTGACTTTTATTGATATCTTAGTAGTGTGAAATAATATAACGTATAAGAAATAATTTATAGAGTACTAAGGAAACAGGGCAGCAAGGTGGCACAGTGGGTAGCATAATCGCCTCACAGCAAGAAAGTCGCTGGTTTGAGTCGCGGCTGAGTCAGTTGGCATTTCTGTGTAAAGTCTGCATGTTCTCCTTGTGTTCATGTGGGTTTCCTCCGGGTGCTCTGGTTTCCCTGACAAGTCCAAAAACATGTGGTATATGTGAATTGGGTCAGCCCCAGATTAATAAATGGACTAAGCCGAAAAGAAAATGAATTAATGAATAATAAGAAAATAGAAAATGTACTGGCAGTTTATTACAAGGTTTGTGTAGCGTAATATACAACACCAACCCAGACAACACATCTCTTTAAACTATTTAAAACGTTCATGAAGTCATATAATTTTTCAAGATTAAAAGTTGTTGGAGGAAAGGTCAAGGTCCCATAATGCAATTCAAAAGAATAAATCAATGGAGAAAAATAAAAACATGAACCACTAAATATGGAAAACTGTTCATTTGCATTTTCTTACAGTGTGTATAGTCTATCATTGCTTATTTGGGGCCTTTTCTTCAACATGGCTTTCATACCGTTCAGATTATCTGGTCGTTAACAATATATATCCCACAGGAGCTTTCATAACATGGTTTATTTAAAGCCATTACTTAGCATTTATCATGACTGTCACACATAACTCTGCATATCACAGCACATTACATTCACTACGCAACATCTTATAGCTTTCTAATCAGTGTTTTACTTTCAGTATCTTACTTTAAACAGGAGCTTTACTTTAGGCATATCTTATTTCTGCAATAATGACACATTTTCAGCCATATTTCCTCATTCTTTGGGGACTGGCTTTGAACAGGAGCGGCTTACCTCAAGACCGCTCAGAATGCAAGCATCCTCACCCAAAGGAAAAAAAAAAAGGTAAATAAAAGAATCAACATTGTTTCATATAACCATTTAATGAATACATGCAATGGCTAATATCAATGTCAATACCATGTGTCAAATGTACATGGTCAACTGGTGCATGTGTGCATCTCGTTTTTCGGATTAGACGTTAAACCGATGTGCTGACTCTCTGTGGTCATTAAAAATCCCATTGCACTTCTTGTAAAGAGTAGGGTTGTAATCCCGGTTTCCTGGCCAAATTCCCTCCATCTGCCCTTACTCATCATGGTCTTGTTAAAATATGCATGGGAGTCCCTGGAAAAGAAAGCATTAATAGTACATCACAGAAGTACAAGTTACTTTTACCAAGGGCACTGACACAACCCCAAACCATGACAGACCTTGACCATGGCTTTTAGACTTGCTGGTAACAGTCTGGATGATCCTTTTCTTCTTTGGTCTGGAGCACACAGCGTCTATTTCTACCCAAAAAATACCTGAAGTATTGATTC
This sequence comes from Danio tinwini, assembly GCA_903798205.1. NCBI lineage: Eukaryota > Metazoa > Chordata > Actinopteri > Cypriniformes > Danionidae > Danio > Danio tinwini. The sequence goes on along the minus strand of CAIGQZ010001206.1, from coordinate 1,276,254 downwards.
ATCTGACCACAGTACACGTTTTCACAGTGCGATGGTCCATGCCAAATGCTTCTGAGCCCAGAGAAGTCGACGGCACTTCTGGACACTGTTAACATAGGGTTTACTTTGGCACAGTTTTTACTTGCATTTGTGGATGTAACTACGTATTGTGGTACTTGACGAAGGTTTGCCAAAGTAGTGGTTTAAAGCAATGGGTTTCCACACAATTTCTAGTAAAGTCAACTATTTGGGCTAAGAGTGTGTGGATGACTCTTAATAAATAAACATAATAATATTGTACGTCAGCTTTTCATAATCCCTGTATTATAATAAATACCAGAGCCCTATTTCAACATGAATTATCATAACCAGATCAGATTGAGGTAAAGTTAGGTTTATGTTCACATATTCAGATTTTCACCTTTCAATTCAATGAATCTTCATTTGTAAAGCGCTTTTACAATGTGGATTTTGTCAAAGCAGCTTCGCATAGAAGATTATAATACATTGAAACTGTGTCAGTTCAGTTTTCAGAGTTTAGGTTCAGTTCAGTTCAGGTCAGTGTGGTTTAATATTCACTGTTGAGAGTACAAACACTGAAGAGTAATCCAACGGTGCGCAACCCTACAAGTCCCGAACCATGCAAGCCAATGGCGATAGCGGCGAGGAAAAAACTTCACCAATTGGCGAAAGTGAAGGATAAAAACCAGGCTCAGTTGGGCACAAACATTTCTCCTATGGCCAAACGTCTTGTGCAGAGCTGTAGTCTAGGTGCTGGAAGCTGGAGAACGCTGGGCATCAGCGAAGCCTCGGCTGTCCCTGGATGTCACAGGAATCATACGCAAGCTCTCCTCCATGACCACCACAGCAGCTGCTCAGGATACGGCCTGGTCCAAGATTGTGGAACCTTGGGATCATCTCTTCACAGGTCTTGAATTGCATCAATGACACTGCATAATCTCTGGGGGTCTCGGGATGAGTATCCCCAGATGGAAATAGAGAATGAAGAGAAAAATTAGCGTAGCTGCTGTTCATAGTTATTATAAATGAGATGCGTGGAGCACATTCATGCATCATACCTTCCAAAATATGCAACCAATGACTATCAAAGTACAAAGTTGTTGACAATCAGTTAAATAGTGCTAATGTTGTTTTGAAGTCATACTTACATGGCATTTCAGACCCAATATTCAAAGTAACATGTCACAAATTGTCACTGCTCAAAAAATAATGAAGTATAATACCAACTTTACTCCAATGCTGACAATAAACTGCACCTCTTAAAAGCACCACAGGGTTTTTATCTTTCTGGAACATGTACCGTGGTAATGAAGTTGTATTTTGTGAGGAGTTCTGAATACCATATGTACTGTACTGTACACATAAGTCTTCTTTATTTTATAAAAGATAGATTTAAGAAACTTTAACTAAAACTCTGTCATTTTTCCCCTAAAATGCTTCATGTTTGACAGCACACGCCATATGGTTTGTTTTTTTAACCACTCTTTCTCCTCATTAACACACATACAGATGACAGCAACAACTGGAAATGTGGTTTCTGTTCTTCTAAATGTTTTCTTTTTAAGATAAATATACCATATTTGATCAAATTGTTGCTCATTTGATCAGACGATGATACATAGTTGTGTATTTCAGCATTTGTCTGCCTCTAGATGCCCCGGGGACTGAGCTGCCCACTGACTGAACTAACTTTACTTCAAGGAAATTTGTTGCTAGCCTTCACTACAGCTTTCATACTTTGACCTCAAATGGGTCTTAATATTATTTTCAAGCACGCTAGACTTCTCTCAGTGACACGGAGTTCGGGACAGTGGCTCTCATGTGGATAATAAGCCTTGTATATCGCCGGACCTGACAGATCTGGGTTATGACACACTTTTTGTTTAGTTTGGGTTTCGTTGTATGTCTTTCCCGAGTATTTTTTTATTACAAGGAGTTCTGCAGGGATGCATAAAGGTCTTTGTCTTTCTCGGCTACAAGATATATATATATATGTGGGCCAGAGATTTTGGAAGCGGCACAGCACTTCTGGGACGTCTGATTTTGAGAGACTGTCTTGCTGAACACTGACCTGGCCTTTGTGCACATCCTGTGCTTTGTTTCTCTTTCTTCCACTTCTGCAAGCCTTGAAAAGTCCTGTCCTTACTTCAAGTTCTCAAACATGAGGAAAAAAATCAAAGTGCAGCAAAGGAGCAGGGGTAATTCCCTAATCAGGAAGCCTTCAGTTTGTGAAGTTTCCAAGTCGTGTGTAGATGCCAACCCTTAACCACTGATATATTTTAAAGCAGCGCTGTGAACAAATTTGACACCCTAAGAGGCTACGTTTCATTTGGATGGACATTCTGTTGACTGTGTAACTTTGGATTGATATAGCAACTAATGGCTGGTAGAGTTTTACTATGTATTTATGTTCATGGTCAAATAAATGAGCGTGTATTTGTAGTCTAGTGTCTGTTGAGGGACTTAAATATAGTATGAGCACATATTAAACAGGTAAGGACATTACACATACAATTGTCCTTGAGTTTTTGAGTTAAATAAGGTTTTTGCACCAGAAAAACATAGCTTAGAATTATAATTATTAGAATTATTGACTTGATTGGATCTGAATGGGAATGTGACATCACAAAGATTGTACATTTCAATACACACATTATTAGGTACACCTGTCCAACTGCTTGTTAATGCAAATGTCTAATCAGCCCATCAAATGGCAGCAACCTAATGCATTTAGACATGTAAACATGGTCAAGACGATCTGCTGCAGTTGTCTGCAGCATCAGTGACTTTGAATGTGGCATGGTTGTTGGTGCCAGAAGGGCTGGTCTGGGTATTTTAGAAACTGCTGATCTACTAGAATTTTCACGCACAACCATATTTCTGGAGTGTACAGAGGATGGTCAGAAAAAGAGAAAATAGCCAGTGAGTGGCAGTTCTGTAGGCGCACATGCCTTGTTGATGCCAGAGGTCAGAGGAGAATGGCGAGACTGGTTCCAGCTGACAGAAAGGCAACAGTAACTCAAATTACCACTCGAGGTCTGCAGAAGAGTATCTCTAAATGCACAACATGTCAAACCTTGAGACAGATGGGCTACAGCAGCAGAAGACCACAGCGGGTGCCAACCCTGTCAGCTAAGAACAGGAAACTGAGGCTACAATTCACACAGACTCACCAAAACTGGACAATAGAAGATTGGAGAAACCTTGCCTGGTCTGATGAGTCTGCATTTCTGCTGGCACATTTGGATGGTTGGGTCAGAATTTGGCATCAACATCATGAAAGCATGGATCCATCCTGCCTTGTATCAATGGTTCAGGCTGGTGGTGTAATGGTGTGGGGAGATATTTTCTTGGCACACTTTGGGCCCATTAGTACCAATTGAGCATTGTGTCAACACCACAGCCTACCCGAGTATTGTTGCTGACCATGTCCATCCCTTTATGACCACAGTGTACTCTGATGGCTACTTCCAGCAGGATAACGTGCCATGTTATGAAATGCAAATCATCTCAGACTGTTTTCTTAATCATGACAATGAGTTCACTGTACTCAAATGGCCTCCACAGTCACCAGAGTTGAATCCAATAGAGCACCTTTGGGATGTGGTGGAACGGGAGATTTGCATCATGGATGTGCAGCCGACAAATCTGCAGCAACTGTGTGATGCTATCATGTCAATATGGTCCAAAATCTCTGAGGAATATTTTAAGTACCTTGTTGAATCTATGCCACAAAGGATTAAGAAGGCAAAAGGGGGTCAACCCGGTACTAGTAAGGTGTACCTAATTAAGTGGCCGGTGAGCCGGTGAGTGTACATCATCTTCAGGGTGTGATTTTTGGTGGATCGTTATACATCATTATACCACAGTAAGAAGCAGGGGGGCTAATACTATATATATATATATATAATGTCAGAGAAAAAAGGTAAAAAAAATACCTGTAACCTTGTCTTCACAAACATTGTAGTTAAAAACCTAGTTAACCTGCATTTATATAGTGTATATAGATCTATGTGTCTATGCAGATGTTCAATGTAGTGTATTTGTGTATTATGTGTATGTGTTGTCCTCAAATGTCCTCAAAATGTCCTCATTGGCATCCCCGGCTGGAATTAGAGAGCAAAGAAAGTAATTAGTGTAGCTGCGGTTCATTATGTACTTGAAAAAGAGATTTTAATGTCAATGTGGAAATGAAGTGCTATAAATGAAAAGAGGTGCTATATAAACAAACTTATAAATAAACATATAAAGTATTTCAAGACAGGAAGAGTGTGTCTCTTACAGGACTTCGGATGTTTTCAATCAGGTTTAGGTCAGCACTCTGGGCAGTCATTTCATTTTTTCAAGGTCGGTTTAACATTCAAGGTTCGCTCAGAGCAGAGTGGCTTTTAGTCCTAATTAAAGGGAAAAACACTGTACAGTATGTTGAGACAGAACTTGAACGAGTTGGTGAGATCACAGCTTTTCTTCTATAGTTAAACGATTAATCTGTGTGGTCTGACCTGCTGTCAGAGGGTTTTAGTGACTTAAGAGCAGTTCATCATCTTGCAAATCAGTGAAAACGGTAAAGTTCAGCTTCCAGTTAAATGAGTTGGTGAGATAATTAAGGAAAAGCAATTAGCACAATGTGCCAGATAATGCTTTTATATTATACTTCAGAAGATATGAAACTCATGAAAGTGATGCACATTTTGTAATAATATAAATTTGACATGCACATAAAATGAGTAGTGTCATTACAAATGGCCATCTTATTGTACTGTAACAGGAATCACCTGTCATCCATTCTCATTTTCAGTCACTTGTTTATGACTCGCATTACTTTGGTACATTTAAATATCATTTGTGGGCCAAAACAGGGCTTTTCCCACTTGCTCAGTTCCTGAAATACTGTATACATAATTGACATGCATCAGCTGCTATTGGCCACTCTCCTTACTGCGAGACTCTCTGATCTTCTGGGAGAGGTGGTCTGAAATTTCTATTATGAATAATAATTGAAGACATTTTCAGATTGCTCATTGGTAAGCCTAGTTTGTTGCTGGTAGGAACTGATGCTTTGACTCTGAAATATGCAAAAAAAATGTGATGCTGCGTTAAAGATTAAAATGTTGACCTTATTTTTCAATGCAGAAGTGCGCTCGACACTTCCCATTCAGTTACCTATGGGAGAAATGACTTTCTCTACAAACTATGGGAGAAATTTACTTGCTCTACAAACCCTAAAATAGCTTTTAAAAGTATGTTTATGATAATACATAAAAACTAAAATAAAATAATTACAAAACAAACGTTTGCACCATGGTGGCACAGTGGTTAGCACTGTGGCCTCACAGCAAGAAGGTCATTGGTTCGAGTTTCAGCTGGGTCAGTTGGCATTTCTGTGTGGAGTTTGCATGCCTCCAATCCCACGGAAGGAGCTCTGGACTATAAGAGGAGGAACAATGGCAGAGGAGAGAGAGAGGACCGGACCCGGACATATTGTTTTACTTTTGCTTTCAGTTTGTTTTAGTTTAGATGGCAGTCTCCGTGCGGAGCTGCCGTCCCTATTGCTAATAAATATTTCAAAGTTTGCCGGTTCTCCGCCTCCTTCTTACCGGTGGCCAGGTGGCCGTAAACTTTATTACAGTGGAACAAATGGACAGCAGCTCCTCACGTCAAACTGAAAACAAAAGTAAAACAATATGTCCGGGTCTGGTCCTCTCTCTCTCCTCTGCCATCGTTCCTCTCCTATAGTCCAGAGCTCCTTCCGTGGGATTGGAGGCAGGTATGCGCCACAGGTGTATATCATCAGTGGCGGGCCTCGTTTTGCTCCCACGGCTCTCGGCCACGACCCCTCGCCACACTGTCATTTTTATAAAACTCATTAATTTAAATATTTGCTTTCTAACTGGTTCCGTTAGGCTTAAACCATGTATTTTTTCAGGGTAGATCCTCTGCAACGATGGACGTCTTGATAACTGTCGTGTAGGCTATTTGATTTGGTCGCACACTGTCTCGGTTATATTATTTGAGCGCAGGACTGTGTTGATGCATGGCTAAGACATCGGTTAGTTTTAAGCCCATTATACAGAATGATTCCGCCTATCCTGGCTTCTCTTACTGCACGTTAATAACAAATACTGTTTGAACCATTTTTTTCCACCATTACCATGCACTTGGTTAGTCTACCTTTGACTGGACCGTTCTCGCTGTAGAGGCGAAATAATGAACTGTCCTGGAAAATAAGAGACTTTCCTTGGGAAAAAGAGGACATCTGATCACCCTTACTGGGGACTAAAACAGGGCTACTTGAAATACAGATTGGGCTACAGCCACTCCAAGCCATGGTTTAGCGGCATCACTGTTTTTAAAAAGCAGCCTGTCGAAAGGAAATCTTCACTTTATCGACGTAATTCAAAGAGGCGTTTCCCGCATCATGGCGCAAATTAGTTCTTCAGCCAATCAAGGGCCCCCTCCTTAAACAGGCCCTGACAATTCATCCCCACCTAGCCCTTATGTTAATCCAGCCCTGGGCATGAGATAGCATTTGATACACCCATATACAATAAGGTCATAGAAGTTATTAAAGCAAAGATCAAGAAGACTCGTCAAACCGAATCACTCACAACTATGAATTTATTTAAAGCTCAATAAGTGGAGACCACATTCCTTGTAGATCTGCTCCTCTTTCCATGCATCAACATGGTTTATTTAGTCTTCCAAGAGTCTTCATCTGAATAATAAATGGCAATATCTCAGTTTGACACCCAGTGGTTGAACTAGGTATTGCACTCCTGGATCAAAACACATTTTTGCTCAGCTACTACTGAAAGCAGCAGCAGATAGTTCACCTTTGATCTGGAAAATAAAATAAATCATTTGAAATTGAACTATAGAACTGTGACTCATCATGTTGTGTGTTGTTGGAACACGGGTTTACAATGTAAACTGCTCACATAATGTTTACGTTTGTAATATTTATATTGTTTGCTAATTAAGACCCACCTCATGTGGAACTCTGAATCTGCATCTCATTTTGAAGCTGCTACTGTCCACTGGAGGTTGCATTTTCAATCATTGGCATATGCTTTGAGAGACTTTCTGACTGAATGAATAAAATATGCTGTTTTCCACCAAGGCAACCCGGGGTGTTGAAATATAATTGGCTAAACTGGCATTGGATGGGTTAAAAGAACCAAAACAAAGACAGACGTTCCAGCACATAATGCACATTTTGCAGAATATCTGACTTCAGCATTGTTTTTCAGCAAAACAAGAATGTTCACCTGCCATGTTTCTTAAATATCTGCAAACATATTATGGTATTTTTATGCTTTAGGAGAGTCAAAAACGTACATGCAGCACCTATAAGAGTTTCCGATTTACTAAAAGAGCAAGGCAGCTCTACAATTTGTCAGCTGTTAATTGGGCGGTGACTGCTAAGTGCAGATTTTTATTTTTTTTTTCTGCTGGAATCATGCAGCTCCAGTCAAAACAGCTTCAGAAGCTCTGCAGGGCTTGAGCATGGTGTTTAGTATTCCAGCTGCATAGGTACGCATGATTACATGATGATGTGGGCTGGAGGATGGGAGTTAGGTGGTAACGTGGAGCTCTGTGGAGAGGAGAAGAGGGTAAATAGGCCAGGCTAATCCACAACATTACCAACCGGCAGCGTGATTATGGGGGCGGGAGAAGAGGAAAGCAATAAATAACAAAGGAAATCCAATGAGGGCCGCCGATAACTGGACCTTTCCTGCTACTGTTGTTAATTGCGCACGCATCGAGCAGATTTCAAAGCCACTCGGAGCTCTCTGTACCAAGAGCCAGAAAGTTCATAGGGAATCTCTAATACATTTTTCCATATATAAACATAATTATATATGCATTATTAAATACATTTTCGGTCCTGTAAATACAGTTTGTCGTTACACATGCATATTAGCAATATTTTTTTTTTTTTATATTTTGATCATCTCTAGTCACTTACAATCTTTTAAAGTCAAATAATGTTTATTTTTCTAGCATGCATTATTATTCTTTAGGTGAACAATTAATCCATTCATTCATTTTCCTTCAGCTTAGTCCCTTTATTCATCAGGGGTCACCACAGCGGAATGAACCACCAACTTATCCAGCATATGTTTTACAGAGCAGATACCCTTCCGGCTGCAACCCAGCACCCGGAAACGCCAATGCACTCTCACATTCACACACATACACTACGGCCAATTTAGCTTACCCAATTCCCCTATACCGCATGTGTTTGGACTTTGGAGAAAACTGGAGCACCTGAAGGAAATCAACACGGGGAGAACATGCAAACTCCACACAGAAACGCCAACTGAGCCACTGTGTCTCCAACAATGAATCCATGCAAGGTAATCAACTTAATATGTTTGTTTAGGTAATATTCAGTCTCCAAATGCAGAAGGGCATGCAAGTATTCTGTACAACTGAAAAACTGTGTGCACAGTAGGGGTCTGTTTACACCTGGTCACTTCATGCATTTTTTGTTTTCTGATTAGATAGCTATCCAATAAAGAAGTAGACATGTGTAAGCGCTCTCCAAAATATAAATGGAGTGGCTTCACAACAACTCAGTCAATGTCCTTGAGTGGCCTAGCCAGAGCCCAGACCCAAATCCTATTGAACATCTCTGGAGAGATCTGAAAATGGCTGTACAACGTTGCGTCCCATCCAACCTGATAGAGCTTGAGAGGTACTGCAAAGAGGAACGGGCAAACATTCCCATAGATAGGTGGGCCAAGCTTGTGGCATCATATTCAAAAAGACTTGAGGCTGTAATTGCTGAGCAAAGCCTGTGAACACTGATGTACATGTGATTTTACAGGGTTTTTATTTTGAATAAATTTGCAATTTCAAAAACTCTTTGTTCACATTGTCATTATGGGGGATTGTGTGTAGAATGTTGAGGAAATAAATGAAATTAATCCATTTTGGAATAAGGCTGTAATATAAACAAATGTAGAAAAAGCCAAGCGCTTATCGATACTTTCCGGATGCACTGTATGTAAAGTGTAGAGTGATTCTGCATGTGGTTTTTCAAGCCCACTCACCTGTGTGAGGCACACTTTGTAAATGCAGATTTTTAAAGATGTATGGAGTTATTATAAGAAAATGTCTAGTGCAAGTGTCAGAGAGATGAAACAGAGTGTTTCTACATGTGGTTTGTCAAGTCCACTCACCTGTGTGAGGCACACTCAGAATTGCATAACGTTTTGAGGTTGTCATCTAGTATAGTGAGTGTTTTTAAGTTCACTTGTGTTTCGCCAGCCCAGCAGGCACACAACATCATAAGATGTTTATATTAGGTTAGATTTATGTCATGACATCAGGTGACCAAAGTTCAATGTCTAGCCAGCGTCTAAAGACAATGTTATTTTGACATCCAATAATGACGTCAAATGACGTTGATATCTGGTTGATTTTAGGTGGTGTTGGAAAGTGACCAACTTGGAGCCAACATCTTAGACCAACGTCAAATACTGACATTTATTCGTCAGGTATGGCAACCAAAATCCAACGTCTAATAGACGTCATGGTGGTAACGTCCACACAACGTCAAGCTGTAACATCAAGTCTGATTTATACATCTCGTCAAGCGCCAAATATACTCCGGTGCAGCCTTCATGCGGTCACATAGCCCTTGCCGCAGTTGACCCCGAGGCTGATGTGTATCTTTTAAAAAATGTAACAACATGTCGAAATGACACGTAGTGTAAGCTCTGTGATTGGTTGGCTTGGTAGCGGAGACAAGTATGGTTTATGCTGAGAGCCGCAAGCCCAATGAAGCGAGTGTTTACAAGCAGGCACGTGCACACAGTGCTCAACCCTTCCATAATGAACCTAAGAGCCCCTCCTACGCCCGCTCTTCAGTTCGCGATCTCCCCCAATCCACCCAACCCCACCACCCCAGCTTTTCAGTTCATGATCTCTCCATCCCAACTCCACCTTAACTTCTTTTGAGCTACTTGTACATTAAGGTAGCATTCAGAAAAAAACAAAACACCCGCAAAGGAACATAAAGGCCTACTGCCAGCTAGAGTTTCAGAAGTGTTATTGCAGAGCAACACAAACAGCACACAGAGGTATAAATGCACAGCTATGTGCAATGCAATGCAAGAGCCATGGGTCACAGCGATCACATGATGCAGAAGTATAAACCAGCTTTTAGACGTTCATATTTGGTTGGTTTCAGGTTGGACATTAGATATTAATGTCAGCCTGACATTGGGTTCTGACGCCATCCCAATTTTCACTTCCAAATATACAACGTCCCCATGATGTGGGGTGCAATGTCAATCTGACGTCATGTTGACGTCCTGTGCCTGCTGGGAGCATAGGTATCACTGGAAAAACAGAGTGAGTGTGTTTTCCATACACAGCACATGTTTGTGTGACATACTAAACAGAGAAAAGCAGGCAAACAGCAAAACCCAACAGGAAAAAAAAAGCCAAAACCCAGCTATCTTGAAGGGCTGCGGTGCAAAAGAACGATTTGCATAAGCCTCCTCTTTCATCTGGCAGAGCAAAGCAAAAGTTTACAGAGTCCTTTTGTATGTTTACCGTTTCAGTGTGCAAATGCGCATCGCTGACTTCCCCCCCCCTTCCCCCATTCACTCACAAACAATTGTTTCTCAGGAAATGAATGCAATTTTCTTGTATGGTGCACTTACCGAGGCAAAAGCGAAGTCACGTTCAGACTCAGGGGACTCGTTTCTATGAAATTGCCGGTAGCTCTTGCGGCCTCGCTCACTTAGATGAAATGAGCAGAGCAGAGCCATTTGTCAATGTTCAGTGGCACGGCTCGGGTGCGGATCCTGCTGAACCGCCTCATTAGAACCGGCCCGGTGTCAGAGACGCCACACGCTCAAATGTGTGCAAGCACTCAGAATCACACCTTCAGCAGCACAGCCACGCACACACAAGCACGCATACGGGTGAATTCACAGTCTGGCAGTTTTGCTGACAAGGCCAGCTTACCACAGAAAGCCTGTGAAACTGTGAATATACACACACACACACACACACACACACACACACACACACACACATTCAGGGCTCAAAATTAACACTCGCAATAGCCAAATGCAAAGAACATTATCAATGGGCTGCATACAGTTGAAATCAGAATTATTAGCTGTCCTGTATATTTTTCCCCCAATTTCTGTTTAACGAAGATAACATTTTCTCTAACACATTTCTAAACATAATAGTTTTAATAACTCATTTCTAATAACTGATTTATTTTATCTTTGTCATGATGACAGCACATGATAGACTAGATATTCTTCAAGATACTAGTATTATTAGCTTAAAGTGACATTTAAAGGCTTAACTAGTCATTTGCATATATTTCCAGAATCAGAGTTCTATATGGCATGGATGTTTGTGAAATCTAGAGAGCAGTAATAAACTGATGAAGAAGTGTCTAGGGCACTGATGACCAAATCCGGCCTGCTGAGCTGTTCAATCCGGCCTGGAACTGGATTCCAAAATTGTGAGGATCAAAAAGAAAATAGTGGTCCACACTATTAAAGCAACTAAAAATAACAACAACTGAGTCTCTTGTCAGAATAAGCAGCATTTATGACTATATTTAGGCTACACTTCCAAATGAGGACAGACTCAGACAGACCATGCGGGGTTATTGTTTCAAACAGGTTTTAGCGTAAGGGAAGACCGGGTGGGGTGTAGGCGGAGTGTGCGCGACGTGTGTGTGATGAAGAGCAAGGAGGGATGCGGTGGAGAGGGGTGCGCGACAAATTTGAGGAGCAGGAGACGCACGATTTCCAGGAGATTATCATTCGTTTGGGGGCATCCGGGAGTCTCTATGCATTTGTGGGAGACTCACAGAACTTCCAGGAGACTTGAGATGTCTGCCTCAGGACTAAAAACAGGAGGAAAAAAATCTGAGCCAACTTAAAATAGCATGGTAAATAAATAACCTGGTACCAGAACAAAACAGGTCACAAATAATGTTCACACATCAAATGAAACGTTAAGTGAGCTTGAATTTAAATCACAATGCTGAAACGGGCTACTCACAGTGCTTAATCAATGGCTAAAGTTACATTTCCCCTTGTTGATTTAGCCTAGTTGAGTTGAGGCAAAATATCTATCACTCCTAGTGGTTGACTGTGGTATAGGTGATGAGAGCCTGAATCAAATGCCTTCAGTTTTGTAATGAAATTGAAAAAGTGTAAACATTAAACAATGTTAAGCCAAAATGAGATTTTTATTTGATTTTCTTCTTAGGGGTTCGGCCACCAAGGAGACTGTCTGGTAAAACTCTGGCCCTCTAACAAATATAGACTGCATTTCTCACTTAAATTTTTTGTTTTGTTTCTAGTCCAAATATCAAAAAAATCTTAAATCAAGAAGAATTTTCTAGACAAGTTAAACATATTGTCTTTTTTTAAGAATTACTATGCTAAAATTAAATGAGTTTTATCCTTAAAACAAGCAAAATAATCTGCCAATGGGATAAGCAAAATAACCTTATGTCAAAAGGAAAAACAAGATTATTTTGTTTACCCCATTGGCAAATTATTATAACTCACTTAATATTGGCACATTATTTCTTAAAACAAGACAATATGTTTTACTTATCTAGAAAATTCTTCTTGATTTAAGAATTTTTAGATATTTGGACTAGAAAAAAGACAAAGCATCTAAGTAAGAAAAGCATTTTTGCAGTGTAGTTGATGACCCCTGGTCTACGGGATGGTTAGATCAGATGTAGAGAGAATAGCGTAGAGGAGGAACACGCACCGCTGCACAGCACTAATGCTGACAGGTGAGGACATGGATATTGTGCAGATACGCAGAGAATACAGAGCAGAGCAGAGCAGATGATGCTGGAGTTTGGAGACAATGGAGACACAGCGGGATATTAGGAGTATGATGACATTAGAGAGGAGCATTGGATATTTCTCAGCAATCTACACAAACAGGGGTTTTGCAAACACAGAGTCTAAAAAAAGTGAAAACTACAGTTTAGGGGGCACTACTTGACTATTAAACCTAACAAACCCCAATCAAAAATGTCTAAAATGTCTAAACAAAGGATGGGCAAACAATACATTTCATTTTATTGTATCAAAATAAACTACACAATACAGCAGCCACACCATGCGTCAAAATAAAACACAGTATTTAGTTGTTTTTAAAAGAGAAATGGAGTCTACAAACCACATAAGTGGCTTAGGTAGTGCAGCTCATCCCTGATGGCACATCAATGCGAGCTGTGGCAAGAAGGTTTGCTGTGTGTGTCAACGTAGAGTCCAGTGCATGGAGGCGCTACCAGGAGACAGCCCAGTACATCAGGAGACATGTAGGAGGGCAACAACCCAGCAGCAGGACTGCTACTTCCGCATTTGTGCGAGGAGGAACAGGAGTCTTATGAGCCCTGCAAAATCACCTCCAGCAAGCCACAAATGTGCATGTGTCTGTCCAAACGGTCAGAAACAGACTCCATGAGGGTCCAACATCCACAGGTGAGGATTGTGCTTACAGCCCAACACCATGCAGGATGTTTGGTATTTGCCAGAGATGGCAACACCAAGATAGGCAAATTCACCACTGGCACCCTGAGCTCTTCACAGATGAAAGCAGGTCCACATTGAGCTCATGTGACAGATGAGTCTGGAGACGCCGTGGAGAATGTTCTGCTGCCTACAACTTCCTCCAGCATGACCAGCTTGGCAGTGGGTCAGTAATGGTGTGGGGTGGCATTTCCTTGGAGGGCCGCACAGCCCTTCATGTGCTCAGCAAGAGGTAGCTTGACTGACATTAGGTATCAAGATGAGATCTTCAGACCCCTTGTGAGACCACATGCCTCCATCGGCATGTAGCCGGCAGCTAGCTCTCAGTGGGCGACCATGTGAGAGTCCTGCGCCCTGTCAGTACCTGGAGGGGAGAGCACATGGAAAAGTTAGGTTGCTGCAGATAGCCCAACCTGCAGTCTGTGTGGGTCCTAACAAATATGAAATATGACCCTTTTCAATGTGTAATAGGGGCTCTTTAATTCTGTCAGCATATAATCTGCTGGGCCAGTTGGCATTTCTGTATGGAGTCTGCATGTTCTCCCTGTGTTGGCGTGGGTTTCCTGCGGGTGCTCCGGTTTCCCCCACAAGTCCAAACACATGTGGTGCAGGTGAATTGAATAAGCTAAATTGCCCGTTGTGTATGTGTGTGAATGCAAGAGTGTATGGGTGTTTCCCAATGATGGGTTGCAGCTGGAAGGGCATCCGCTGTGTAAAATGAATGAATGCATATAATCTCTGAATTCTAGCGTAAACAAATCTGACATCTGGATCGCATTTCTGCAAAACAAACGAATACGTAAATAAATACATGCACGTGAATATGTACACCCACACAGACACACGTAAAGTCATTCTGTACACCAAAACGTTAGAGCTCAGAAACAGATCGTAGCACAACAGAACATCTAGTGTCATTCAGCAGAAACAACACACAATCAAGTCTACTCTCTTCACACAGTCACTCGTGTGCTCAGTCTCTTCACACATTTGCTTCAGAATGAGTCTGTGTAGAGCAGTCTGAGAGCTCGCTCGTGTAGGTGTATTTGTGTTTCTGTGTGTGTGTGCGGCAGCCCCAGAGAGATGCTCAAGTGAGGGAGCGTAAATTCAATCGCCTGCAGGCGCACACAAATGTAGTAAACGGTGTATGCATGCAAGTTATGCACATTTAACAACTCTAGATATATTATTTTTTTTCTGCTAAGCTCATGCAAAGAATATGCTAAGGAGAAAAGCAACTGCGATTCTCATGTGGATTTGCATACGTTCTCCTGACACTATATAAACCGTTGCAGGATTGGTGCCGAAAGCAATAATCTGGGAGACAGCGAAAGCATAAAGCATCTCATATACTGTATGTAGGCATTGAGACGTGTGAGCAAAAACATTCACCCTCTAACCCAAACACATTTAACATGTCTGCATGCTTACTTGATTTATTCACATGGCACATGCAGGGTGTTATCAGTGTATGCCGGACGTGTATATGAATGTTTAATACTTTTGTGTGTGTGTGTGTGTGTGTGTGTGTGTGTGTGTGTGTGTGTGTGTGTGTGTGTGTGTGTGTGTGTGTGTGTGTGTGTGTGTGTGTGTGTGTGCGTGCTAAACGACAGCATTCTCTGTGCTGCTGTCACTGCAATTAGACATACTCTTTCCCTAAAAGCAAGGAAGTTCTCAATTACTCTTTGAAGGAATACAAAAAGTGTTAATCCAACAT
>CAIGQZ010001206.1:1179489-1193317 GCA_903798205.1 Danio tinwini | reverse complement strand
GTGTGTGTGTGTGTGTGTGTGTGTGTGTGTGTGTGTGTGTGTGTGTACCTTTGGGGGACAAGGCATGTAGAAATACAGCTGTGAAATGGCCTGGAACAGATTGGAAACCACATTTTAAGATGTGAAAACCATAGCCTGGATCTCTTGGCAAGGCCATGGTAATGAGGACAGTGGCAGATAAGAAACATGGCAGGTTAAGTGCTGGAAGCTGAAGGTCTGTGAGCTCCAGAAGACTCCTCCCTCCAGGGAACCATTTTCAGCTAGCCTGAGTTTGGCTTAGGCCAGAGTTACAATTATAGCTCTCAAAGCAGGAAAATAAACCACTTCTGTGAAACTGAGGAGAGGAGTGGGCTAGAGTTTACACTAACCACTAACTTCAGGAAAAGATTAATGCTGTATTTTAGCAGTTCACATGTAAAGAATGGTGCAGATTAAGGTCTCCATCAAACGGGAGTTAAGGTTGTCCTTTTTTCCTCTATCGTGACGACACTCAAAAAAAAAATATGACATTTGCTATTTGTTCAAGCTACTTATTTAAAATGAAACAATGCAATTTTTGAGTTTTTTTGTTGAACAACTTTATTGTTTTATGTTTAATCCACTTAAATTAGTCAAAACTAATACTAGCTAACTTAATTTCCTCATGTTGCTCAAACACAAACCCAGCATTTTTTACAGTGTAGGGCTGTGCACCATACTAGGAAAATATGCGATATAGTTGTTGTGTGTTGCTAAGCTGACATTCCTTATGATATCACTAACTTACAAAAGACAATTTTAATCAGCAATTTAAAAACCCAAACATTTATTTATGTATAATCATACTAAAATAAACAAGTAATAGATCATTTCTAAACTAATAAAACAAAAATTGTCAAGGTGCATTTACACTTAAAATCCCCAGAAATGAATGAAAACTTCGGTGGATATTCTGATTCCTATTGGCTGTTGATATTTTCCTGGATGAAGACGGTAAAGGCCCCATCTGATTGGCTAAATTTGCTTGGCACATAAAATACATTTAATGTATTGCATATATTTGAGATATGGATTTTGCACGCACTGTTCTATTATCGAGATATCAATAATTGTTCAATATATTGTGCTGCTCTAATCACAGTGTACACTCACTTAAAACGGTCCTGAAATGAGAAATAAAAAAGTAGGATGGTGCATGATTTTGTCCTTTGGGAACCAGTTGGTTTGTTGGAAGATGGGCATCGCTAGCAAAATTAAAAAGATTGAAGAATGGATGAATGCAGAGCAGAAACAAGACATGCCCTGATAGCCCTGCCCTAAAGGATTGATATCCTTGCTCTAAACAACTGATAGCACCGCCCTTAAAAGCTGATTCCCTCTGCATGAAGAACTCACAGCCCCACCCTAAAGAACTGAGAGCCCTGAACTAAATGACTGATATCCTCGCCTTAAAGGACTGATAGCACCACCCTAAATTTCTGATAGGCCCGCCCTAAAGAGCTGATTCCCCGGACCAAAATAACTCATAGTCCTGCCCTAAAGAATTGATAGCCCTGCCCTACAGGACTGATAGCGCCATCCGAAAAAAACTGACAGACCGCACTAAATTACTGATAGCACTGCCCTAAAGAACTGACACCACTGCCGTAAGGGATTAGATTACTGATAGCCCCGCTCTAAAAGACTGATAGTCCCACTCTAAATAACTCAAAGTCCCGCCCTAAATGACTGATAGCTCCGCCCTAAAAAGTAGCTTCCCTCGCCATGAAGAACTGATTGCCCCGCCCTAAAGGACTGATGACCCCACCCTAAAGGACTGATAGCCCCACCCTAAATAACTGATAGCCCTGCCCTAAAAAGCTGAGTTCTTCAGCATGAAGAACTGATAGTCCCACCATAAAGAACTAATAGACCTGAACTAAATGACTAATAGCCCCGCCCTAAAAAGCTGAGTCCCTCTGCATGATGAACTGATAGCCCCGAACTAAAGAATTGATAGCCCTGCCATAAAGGACTGATAGTCCCACCTTAAAGGAGTGATAGCCCTGTGCTAAAGGATTGATAGTCCACCCTGAAGAACTGATAGACCCTAACTAAATGACTGATAGCCCTGCCCTAAAGGACTGATAGTCCCACTCTAAAGAACTGATAGCCCTGCCCTAAAGGACTGATAGTCCCACCCTAAATGACTAATAGCCCCGCCCTAAAGAACTGATAGCCCTGGCCTGAAGGACTGATCGTCCCACCCTAATGAACTGATAGACCCAAGCTAAATGACTGATAATCCTGCCGTAAAGAACTGATAGCCATTCCCTAGAGGACTGATAGTCCTGCCATAAAGAACTGATAGTCCTGCCCTAAAGAACTGATAGTCTTGCCCCTAAAGGACTGATAGTCCCGCCCTAAATGACTGATAGTCCCGCCCTAAAGACTGATAGCCCTGCCCTAAAGGATAATCCCAACATAAATTACTGATAGCCCCACGCTAAAATACAATCCATGTGGGGAGAATGATATTTGACTAAAGATTCTGATAGCAAATATTTTTTTTACAAAATGATTAAGTGCTCAGACACATGGTTTATAAGAAGCACTACTGAAAATAAGAGCAAGTTTGGATGTCACGCCGACTTAAAGGTTAATATGAGGAAGTACTACTCTCACTTCTTAAACTGGCTCCTGTCCTCAAGATATCAAAACGGCATGTCCTTTTCCAGGCAAATCAAATTTGCATATTTAAACAGAACTAATTTTATATATTTATTTATTCATAAGTATAGAGGCGATGCTATTCCCGAATTTGAGACCTTCTCTGACATTTGACCACCTGTTTTAATCTAAATGAGCCATGACTCATGTACCGTGAAGTTGCAGGTTTTGGCTGTTAACCTTGCCCTGCCCTCTCCACCTTGTTTTTTTTTTTTTTAAGGAACACATAGGCAGGGCCGAGCCATATAACAAGATGACTTCTTAACTGTGACTGTCGCCAAACAGACTTTTCACCGTTACTTCAACCTCCCAAGTGCTCGCAGTGCTCAGAGCCTCTGAAAAAAAGAAGTGAAAAATCCAGATTTACACGTCAAACCGGGATGGCTGAAGAAAAGCGTTGCCTTTCCTTTTTTTCTAACACAGAAAAATGTGTCTGAGCTCTTCAAATCCTTAGTATTTGCTATTCCTAGATGACTCAGCGGTTTGGATGCCTCTGAAGTGAGATTATTTGACAATCCCTGCGGAAATTTGCATGTGGTCAGCATGCGGGAGGAAAACACAAAGACGCGGTGCCAGCTAGACAGACACGGTTGTCTGCGGTCAGACCTGGCTAGGATGCATCTGACTAAAAGACTATAGATAGCATCATGCTGGCTTTAGTGTGCCTTAAAGCCCTCCAGGGGGGCTAAAGAGGGCTTAAAATGATGGAAAAGAAAATACATTATGTGCTGTAAAAAAGGGGTGTGCCATATGAATATTTCTGATTGTGGCTGATTAAAATATACTTTAATATTGTAATATTGTGCTATAGCCCTCATTGTATCCATTGCTGGTGCCTCAACTGTGCGTTTCAATAAAACGTTGAATTTGCATGAAAAATAAAAATGAATGAGGCCTATGATATCTTTTCACATCTGATTGGTTAAAACACCACAACATTTACACATGAACATGTCTAAGGTGAAAATAAACAGTTAAAGGAACCCTCTACCACACAAAATCCCATTTTACAAGTCTCCAAACAGTCGAGTTGAACCATTTTGAAACCATTCAGCTGATTTCTTGTTCCGGCAGGGTCACTATAGCTTAGCATAATTCATTGAATTGGGTTAGACCGTTAGCATTTAGTAAAAAAAATAATCATTTTGATCATCGTCATCAGGAACTATTCTAGGTCAGTAATACTAGGAACTCTACTCTCATTCTGGTGTAATAGTCAGGAAAATCTGCTGTTGTAAAATGCCTGCACCAAGCGGAGTGATGTTACACCTTGAAACCATGGAGAGATGATAGACGGACTGTTGAACTCCATCAGAAAACACAACCTTTTCCATTCAGGGAACTACAGTTAATTATAGTTAATTAATTATCCTTATAAACCTATAAACAGTATGGATCAAACTACATCTGACAATAAGCAGCATAATACACTGAAAACAAATTAATAATTGAATTTACTACATTTTTTTAAGATAAGTACTTGCAAATAATTTATATGGGCCTATTTAAACAATCAGATTAAGTTAGGCATTGCTAAATTAGATTTGTTTGTTTAAATCCAGCCTATATAAATTGTTTGTAAGCACTTACCTTTAAAAAAATGCAGTAAACCCAATTACACTTATTTTTTTCAGTGTACTGTATACAATAATGAAATATTCAGCATTTAATCGCAACAACAAAAACTGATGCCATCATAAGCTCAACCTAGACTATTAGCATTTAGTGAAAATAGCCTGGTTTTACTTCGAGATGTCATCCTAAGCTTAAATCACTGTCCTCCGAGCCGCATAACCAAAACGGACAGCAGAACCGGGGGTTAATCATTTCTGACAGGAGGTAAACTAGGTGCGCCTTTTTAATGGCGAGAAGACTCTACTGGGGTCAGTCAGGAGCTTGTCAATCACCAGTTCAAGCTGCGAATGGACGGAGATTTAAGAAAGGGGAAAAAAAATAGACAGCATTGGTGACTCACTGATCCAGCTCATCACCTAAAGAGCAGATCACTGATTCCCTTTAGCGAAATGGAAATCTCATTCACAACTGCTTAATGCATTTATACAACTCAGAAATGCATCCAGTGGCATGACTTCACATGCTAATACCTTACATAAGTACTATGCATGGGGGAAATAAACCCCAGGTGACTTCAGGCCAGTTAGTTTAGATTCTTTCTTTCTGATTTTTGGCAGAAATATATTATGGTAATTTGTTCCTGTAGGCTTTACACTTCAGTAGCCAAGGCTTTTTATCCTCTAAAGGTAGTTGCCACACACTTTAGCATGCAGCAAATGTTAATTGTTTTCATAGCTTTAAGGGAATGTTATGACTTCATTTGATTCATAGCCAAAACTGTCTCAAACATGTTAGTATACTTTGTTAAAGGCACAATATGTAAATATCTTTCTCTAAAATATTCAAAAAACACCAGAACAGTGTTATATTTTGCTGACTTGTGTACTTATTAATTCATTTTCCCTCAGTTTAGTCCCTTATTTATCAGGGGTCACCAACTGTTGCATAATGAACCGGCAACTCTTCCAGCATATGTTTTACATAGCTGATGCTCTTCCAGCTGCAACCCAGTACTGGGAAACACCCATACAGGATCACCAATAGTTTATCCAATTCACCTACAGTGCATGTGTGGGGGAAACCGGAGCACCCGGAGGCAACCCACGCCAACACGGGGAGAACATGCAAACTCCACACAGAAATGCCAATTGGCCCAGCCGGGGCTCGAACCAGAGACCTTCTTGCTGTGAGGCCACAGTGCTAACCACTGAGCCACCATGTCACCCTAACGTTCGTTCATTCATTCATTCATTTTTTTTTCGGCTTAGTCCTTTTATTAATTTGGGGTCGCCACAGCGGAATGAACCTCTAACTTATCCAGCATGTTTTACACAGCAGATGCCCTTCCAGCTGCAACCCATCACTGGGAAACATTTACACACACACACACACACACACACACACACACACACACACACACACACTACGGCCAATTTAGCTTACCCAATTCACCTATACCACATGTCTTTGGACTGTGGGTGAAACCGGAGCACCCGGAGGAAATCCACGCAAACACAGCGAGAACATGCAAATTCCACACAGAGGCTCGAACCAGCGACCGTCTTGCTGTGAGGCAATCGTGCTACCCACTGTGCCACCACATCGCCACCACCCTGACGTATGTACTTATATTGTCCCAGATGTTTGCAAGATGTTCATATCCAGAGAAATAAGCTATTGTTCAGAGCATGTACGTGTGTGTTCATGCTAATGACGTCACACACTCTCGATTTCCGGTGTCTGATCGCAAAGTGAAGACTGGAGTGGGGGGGGGGGGGGGGTGGGGGGGTGGTTTCGGGGGGGGGGGGGGGGGGGGGGGGGGGGGGGGGGTTCCGAAGGGAAGAGCGGGGGGGGGGGGTGGTAGGAGATTGCAAAGTGAAGAGCGGGAGTGGGGGTGTGATGGCTGGGCTGATCGAGAAGTGAAGAACGGGGTGTATAGAGCGGTCGGTGGGTGGGGGGTCGAGTGGGTTAGGGCCATTTTTCAGTCAGGGGCATTCTCTCTTGCATTATTCATTCATTCATTTTCATTTTGGCTTAGTCCCTTTATTAATCTGGGGCCACCACAGCAGAATGAACCACCAACTTATCCAGCACATGTTTTACGCAGTGGATGCCCTTCCAGCTGGAACCCATCTCTGAGAAACATCCATACACACTCATTCAG
Organism: Danio tinwini; assembly: GCA_903798205.1. Lineage (NCBI taxonomy): Eukaryota > Metazoa > Chordata > Actinopteri > Cypriniformes > Danionidae > Danio > Danio tinwini. The sequence continues at coordinate 1,186,890 of CAIGQZ010001206.1, read as the reverse complement.
ACCCATACACTACGGACAATTTTAGCCTACCCAATTCACCTGTACTGCATTTCTTTGGACTGTGGGGGAAACCAGAGCACCCGGAGGAAACCCACGCGAACACAAGGAGAATATGCAAACTCCACACAGAAAAGCCAACTGACCCAGCCGAGGCTCGAAGCAGGGACCTTCATCCACCTTCTTCTTGCAGTGAGGCGACAGCACTACCTACTGTGCCACTGCGCCGCCCTTCTCTTGCATTATACCCAACATTTTATAGCCTATGGCAGCTAGTTATACTGACACTGTTAAACATTTATTCTCTAACACTTTGTGTTCGATATGAAAGAAAAAACATATCACATGCTTGTCCTAATCATAACTCTAAAATGTGATATGATCATTTGAATCATGTGTGCACTTTACCTTTCAGTTTTTTAAATAAATAAAACATACATGGAAGTCATACTTCCAGCGCGGCTCCCAAACGATTGCTCAGCGCAACAAACTAAACATCATTTACAATCTCATTACCTGTTATTCACAGCTTATGCAGGTTCTGTTCACTTAAGTAGACATCATTCAAGGTGCGTACGTCCTCTGTAGCAAACACACAGCTCATGGTCAGCTCAGGTGTGATTTTGCGGCCGTGAATACATCATTACATTAAGACAGAAATTACATTTTTTGGTGAATTATACCTTATAACGTCTCAGGTTACAAATGTAACCATAGTTCCCTTAAAGGAACGAGACGCTACGTCTCTATTAGGAGACTCAATGGGATGCCATCCCTCTCTTAAAACCTTCTGAAGCACAAGTGAAATCAATCCAATGTAATTGGCGGGACGTAACGTGCGTGTGACGTCAGACCAAAGGAATAAAAGCACCACGCACAATGAACTTTAGCTTATACCTCTCGAACGGAGTGCACCAGGCATGAATAGTATGGCATACCATGGTTACATTCGTAACCTGAGGCTGAGACGTTCCCTCTAGGAAACTCTACGATGCATCTCTAATACGAGACAAAATAGGAACACTATCCCAAACACGCAATAGTTGTATATGCTGGGGATGAGTTCTCCGTATAATGCTAGGATACTGGAACCTGGAGTAGGGTACAGATCCAACTGATAAAACTTTATAAACGTATTCGGGGTAGACCACCCAGCTGCATTACAGATGCCAGTAATGGACTGGCCAGAACGAAAGGCTTTCAAGGCCACCATACCCCTGGTTGAGTGGGCCCTGATCGCTTCAGGTACAGGCCAATGCAGGGCTTCATATGCCAATGAAATAGCCTCGACTATCGAACGAACATACAAAATGAACAACTGTTCTGTTGAACGCCAAGCAGACGTACGATGTACGTATGTGTCTAATGCCCGCACTGGGCAAAGCAGATGTGCCATTAAATGTGAAAATATAATTGGCTGAATCTTAGAGATGCTGAATTAAGATCGTGTGGCGGGTCAAATCCAGATCATGTTCTTTTTTTTGATTAATCATGCAGCCCTACTGTGGTGTATTCATTTGGTGTATTCACTGTGGTGCAGTCATGTTTATTGCAAGAGATGGTGGATTCATTTGTCAGATTACATTCTAGATTTTAGCTTTAGCTTTTAAGATGGATGTGAATTGTCAAAACACCTCTCAAAAGACTGGCTACGGATGCAAAAAAAAAATTATTAAAACCAAGCCTAGTTAAAATATTTTTACAACAGACGAAAGTTTTGGGAGGCAGTATGTAAATGTGCCTGACACAACATGAGGTCGAACTTTTTTTTGTTATGTTTCGAACATTTCTGATGAAAATTTCAGACTCAGTCTACCATGAACTTTACTCTGCTTCAAACAACTACGATTAGAAATAATGTTGAATAATTTAACTCATCAATTAAAATGATTTTTGCAGGGATCATGTAGAACGATGAAGAGTGCAACTCCCATGATTGCACACTCATCAAACTATGTCTTTGTTTGTTGTGAATACACGCCCTCTAGTGACAAATTTACATACTGTGCCTTTAAAGGACTACTTTTTTTTATTATTCTAATTTTACAATTCCCCTAGTGTTAAAAAGTTGATTTTTACCATTTTTAAATCAACTAAGCCAATTTCTGGGTCTGGTGGGAACACTTTTGGCATAGATTAGCTTAGCATAGATCATTGAATCGGATTAGACCATTAGCATTTTGCTGAAAAATAACCAAAGAGTTTCAACTTGAAATGTTTTACAGTGAAATACAGTTTAAATTACAGTTCAGTGTGCTAGTAACTTACTGTAATGCAATTAAAGCAAAAATGCTGTACATTTACAGCACCATTTACCCTAAGTGTATATACAGTATTGTTTATCTTTACTGTAAAATATACAGTCAATTCCACAATTTAAATAGCTAAATTATCTAAAGTCTTTGGTCATTTAAAGCGAGATGCTAATGGTCTAATCTAATTAAATGATTTATGCTAAGCTATGTGAAAATGCTCTTCAGAAATGGTAAAACTCAACTGTTTAACATGTAAATTTAACCTATTTTCAAAAAAAGTAGAGTGCTACTTTAAAGCAAGGACCTTTTTGCTTTGTTCAGTTTTGTATTGACAAAAGGGGAAACAAAAGAGTAGCAAAGTCAAACAATCAAAGATGAGGACAGAATTAATTTTGGTGAATAAAATTTGAGGTCACAGTCTCACATTGTCCCAAAAGCTTAACTCCTTATCTTCTTTACAGGCCTTTTTGGTGGCTGTGTGCTCACGAGCATATAATGACCTGGCCTCGACTCATCCATAAGAATTTAACCGCTCCACGTTTGGTACAATTACTCAGAGCCTGGCCATTGCCCTGCCTTTCACACATTTGGTCCTGTGGCTTTTCTATAGCCTTTGTAATAATGTGTTCACTAATTTCCTGCCTGCCTGCTGGAGCCCAGTCAACGTTTTACTTTCCATTTCTTCCCTACACTGTTAACAATTTCCAGTAGAATTTCCAGTAACTTACTGACAGCAGTAACGGCAGTAACTTACCGTAAATCAGTTACAGCAAAAATACAGTATTTACATTTACAGCACCATTTATCTTGTTATATGTATTTACAGTATTGCATATCTTTACTGTAAGATATACATTTTCACATTGCAACTTTGAAATACAGTAGCATACTGCATAACTGTCCTACAGTAAAATTCTGTTTATATTACAGTTCAGTAACTTACTGTAAATCAATTACAGCAAAAATACAGTATTTACATTTACAGCACCATTTACCTTGTTGTGTATGTACAGTATATACAGTATTGTATAGCTTTACTGTAAAATATAGACATTTTCACAGAGCAATTTTAACATACTGCATAACTGTCTTACAGTAAAATTGTTTATATTACAGTTAAACTGTGTCATTTACAAAAATATATATAATTAAGTGTGTATTAATAATTTTCCCCATATTTGCTGCTACCATACATCTTCCCTGAACAATTTCTAAACATAATACTTAAAGGAAATTGTCACTAGAAGTCAACAATAACAGAATTTGTATATTCTCACACTTTAGGATTTAATAAATTAATAATTATAATAATAATAATATCAATAAAATAATCATGAGCAATAATAAAAATACACAAATAAATGTGCAGTGTTTAGTGTATCATTATTTTGTGTATTTTATTATTTATTTTCCTCTGGGGCAACGGGAAGTAAACATTTCTGTAAAGTTGCTTTAGCAATGTAAATTTACCACTGTACATTTTTAAATCAGGTGAAACCAAAAAGGCACAGTAAAACAATTTAAAATATATTAAATTTGGCCAATAAAATGATAGGGTATACTTAATGGTTTTTTATTTGGTTCAGCACATTATTTCTAACTGAGTCAATGTTAATGTTTGCCGAATTTTATTTGGACCAATTGAAAAAATTTGATGTCACCAGTCATGGCACCATAGTGGCTTAGTGGTTAACACTGTCGCCTCACAGGAAGAAGTTCACTTGTTCGAGTTCCGACTGGGCTAGTTGGCATTTCTGTGTGGAGATTGTATGTTCTCCCTGTGTTGATGTGGGATTACTCTGGTGCTCCGGTTTCCCCCACAGTCCAAACACATGCGCTATAGGGGAATTGGGTAAAACAAATTGCATGTAGTGTGAGTGCGTGTGTGAATGAGCGTGTATAGGTGTTTCCCAGTACTGGGTTGTGGTTGGAAGGGCATCTGCTGTGTAAAATATATGCTGGAATAGTTGGTGGTTCATTCCACTGTGGTGACCCCTGATAAATAAGGGACTAAGCCGAAGGAAAATGAATGAATGAATGACCAGTCACAAAAAAAAAAAAAAAATGGTGTGGGCAGTATATTTTCTATACAGTACAATAGTCTCATAACCTTTCACCCGTTTGGTCCTGTTTCTTTTCTATAGCCTCCATAACCACGTGTTCACTAATTTCCTTCTGCCTGCTGGAGCCCAGTCAACTTTATACTTTCCAATCCTTCCCTATTAATCATTTCCCCACTCGTTATTTCACGTGGAGTCAGTTGGGACTGGGCGTGAGCCAGATTGAGGAATGATAATGGTATTATGATTTCAGTTGGCATTAATCAGCGCGAGCGGTGGAGTTTTAGATTGCATTAGCTATCGATCAAAACCCGAAGGCATCAAACGCGGTCGGTCAATGGAAGGGCGGCAGGTTATCAAAGTGAGGCATCTGAAAATGACACGATGTCACTAAACCGTCGGCTAACAGATAAGTCGTTTACACAGACGAAGCAAAAGTCGAGAGCTGGAAACCTGTCAAATCTGAAGGTCTGGAGTGTCTTGGCTGGAAAGATAATACGCAGTGACGTGTAAGGCACTTGACTGATGGTATTGATAAGTCATGAGTCCCACCAGAGCGCAGGAATCTTGCTTGTTGTTTACCCTTTAGGTGACATTCATCCGTGAGGCGAAATGTTAGAATGGCTCCTTTCTCCAGCAGAGGTAACACCTGACGGATCCCATAAAATGCTCCACTTCTAGGGGGATTTATAAGAGGGAACAGTAAAGTCAGGGAAATCTCAGAGAAACGGTATAGCTCCCAATTGACTAGGAATGTGCATGTTCTTGAACTAGATGCGGGATATCTGAAATTCAGTAGCCTGTGGCAACTTTTAAAAACTGTAGCATGGCTGAAGGCCAGTGAATTAAGTATCTGGGTGATACTTAATGTTCATTTGGTTTGAACATACAGAGTGATTCATTAAATTTGCAAAGTCAGTTATAAAAATGTGCATTGAAATGCATACATCTGATATATGCACAACTATGCACACAACTATTGTATGCTCAATATATATACTACATGACAAAAGTCTTGTCCTTGATCACAGTTGTAAGAGTAACAGATAATAACTTGGCTTCTTGTTGATTATATGGAAAAGTAAAGGTCAATGAATCATCTGTTGAACTGCATTCCAATCATCACAAATACTGCAGAAGACCTACTGGAATAGATTCTCACAGAAATCAGTCAAGTTTGGTGAAGGAGAAATCATGGTTACATTCAGTTAGAGGGGCGTGCGAGAGATCTGCGGAGTGGATGATCAACATCAACAGCCTGAGGTATCTAGACATTTGTGCTGCCTATTACATTACAAATCACAGGAGAGGGCAAATTCTTCAGCAGGATAGCGCTCCTTCTCATACTTCAGCCTCCACATCAAAGCTTCTGAAAGCAAAGAAGGTCAAGGTGCTCCAGGATTGGCCAGCCCAGCCACCGGATATGAACGTTATTGAGCATGTCTGGGGTAAGATGAATCCAAAGGATCTTGATGAACTCTGGGAGTACTATTTTGGTAAAATAAGCATCATCTAGAGGCCTTTGCCTTTCATATAAGCCACTTCTGATACCAAATGATCAACTAGAAGTCACACTATGGTTTGCTGTTCCTAATACTTGGACAGACTTTAGTAGTGTACATTTAAATATATTAAATTATTTATAAAAAAAAAAACAGTCTGCTACCATACATCATCACACAACTTCCTAATATAACACTTGTACAATATTGTCACTTGAAGTCAGCAATAACTTGGCTAATTTTTCTAAGTTTGATAAGAGAACGCACACAAAAAACAAACCAAAAAACAAAACAAAATTATTATTTTTAATTTGTACTTTTATAGGAATATAAATAATAATAACACTAATAATAATAATAATAATAATAATAATAATAATAAAAACATTTTATTAATACATGTATAACATTAGATGGCACAGTGGCTCAATGGTTAGCACTGTCGCCTCACAGCAAGAAGGTCACTGGTTTGACTCCCAGCTGGGTCAGTTGGCATTTCTGTATGGAGTTTGCATGTTCTCCCCGTGTTGGCGTGGGTCTTGCTCCGGTTTCCCCCACAAGTCCAAACACATGCACTATAGATGGATATGATGAACTAAATGTGTGAATGTAAGTGTGTATGGGTGTTTCCTAGTACTGTGTTGCGGCTGTAAGGGCATCCATTGCGTAAAACATATGCTGGAATAGTTGGCGGCCTATTCCGCTATGGCAACCCCTGATAGATAAGGGACTAAGCTGAAGGAAAATGACTGAATGATATAACATTTGTTTAAAAAAAATTGAATTCACAACTGAGAACATCATGCCCAAAAATAATTAAGCACTGCAGTATAAAGTATGCTTGAGTGTTCAAAGGAATCAAAACACCTGCACAACAACTAAACATTTGTTGCATGTTAATAACAAGATAGAATACCACGCCATTGTAAAAAGTAGGCATGCTTATTAGCAGATTACCTTTCAATACACACTTGAGAGGCGTAGAGACTCCATCTGACATTGATCCTGTATGTCAGACTAATTTCAACTTCTCACTGCGTCTTAAAATCCCAATACCCATGCTGTGCAAAAATGCTACAGATCTCTCAAATGGGGTGTCACGGTGGCGCAGTGGGTAGCACAATCGCCTCACAGCAGGAAGGTCACAAGTTCCAGCCCCGGCTGTGTATAGTTTGCATGTTCTCCCTGTGTTGGTGGGGGTTTCCTCTAGCTGCTCCGATTTCCCCAACAGTCAAAACACATGCGCTGTAGAGAAATTGAATAAGCTAACTTGGTCGTAGTGTATGTGTGTGAATGCAAGAGTGTATAGGTGTTTCCCAGTGATGGGTTGCAAAACTGCGTAAAACATGTGCTGGAAAAGTTGGCGGTTCCTTCCGCTGTGGCAACCCCTGCTGAATAAAATAACTAAGCCAAAAAGAAAATGAATAAATGAATGTCTTAAATGCCCATCTAGTGTCTCATATGCACAGATTCATACGTTCATAGACCAACTATTTAAAAATTTGACCAAAAGCAATGCAAGATAGAATCTAGTGTGTGTGTGTGTGTGTGTGTGTGTGTGTGTGTGTGTGTGTGTGTGTGTGTGTG
>CAIGQZ010001206.1:1171731-1179479 GCA_903798205.1 Danio tinwini | reverse complement strand
GTGTGTGTGTGTGTGTGTGTGTGTGTGTGTGTGTGTGTGTGTGTGTGGTCTTTCACACTGTGTAATAATTACCAAGTCTGCAGTGTGGATTTTATTTCAATTCCTTATAACAATATTCATTATATGCATCATTATACACTCAATTGCAATGCAGACAATGAAGTATAATTGTAATTCTCAAACAAATCCAAAATGTAGCCGCTTATTACCTGGTGATGTGTCAGAATTTGCCCATAGGATTCTGTTCCCTGTGCTAGTTGGTGGGTTGATTGAAAAGGTGAAGCCCTGTATAATTAGGCTGTTTTAGGACAGTGCTTAATAGCTTTATAGACACACACACAAACACACACACAGCAGAATAGTCTTATCGTTCATGTACGGACAATGTGTGTATCTCAAAACATGGATTATCTTCAGTGCATTTCATTCGGTGTATTTTGCTTAATTGAAAAGCATCACAGATTGATGCATTGCTGCAACCGCATCTTATCATTGTTTGACAGTGAGCTGTTGTTTGGCACTGTGCCGTCTATCTATAAATAAGTCAAGATCTGCAGGTGTGACTGAAGCATTTACTGGAAGCCTCGGGACTGAAGTGCATTTACCCAATTAGGGCGGCAAGAAAGGAAGGTCAACAGTTTGCTTTGGAGACACGGAGACCCGTTTTCCTGCAGAATGCTTTTTTTTGGGTCTCAGAAATAAATAAAAGATAATGTTTGGTGAGTATGTTTTAGGCATATAAAAGTCATAGAACTTATTTTTTTTTAATTCAACTAAAATAAAAAACTTTTTATTATTATTATTATTATTATTACAGAAACACAACATAAAACACATACTAAATAGGTCATACTAAATAAAAATAATCTTGTTGGCTTAAATACTTACTATAAAACGATGTGAATATCAACAATAATGTCATATTTCGTAGATTCATGCCTTGGGAGACAAAAGAACCTCCCTAATCAATGCTAATGTTGGGTAAGCGGGTGGAGGGGTGGGGGTGCTATGAGCACCAGCCTGAAGAAAGAAAGAAATGTGATAAGATTCGACGATTAAAAAGTTTTAGTGGTAATGCAGGTGTGACTAAAGCATTTACTGGAAGCCTCGGGACTGGAGTGAATGAGTGCATTTACCCAATTAAGGGTGCAAAAAAAGGAAGGTCAACAGTTTCCATAGGACACGACATTTTTTTTTTGTCTCAGAAATAAATAAAAGATTATAGACTATATGTATATAAGCGTATAGACTATACGCTTGGATAGTATGTTAAGGGGCAAATAAAGGTCACAGAATTTATTTTTTACTTTACTTATTTATTTATTTTTTTACTTTGTTGTCATCTTGTAAAGCATCCTTGAGCACTGGAAAGGCGGTATATGAAACAAACATTATTATTATTATTATTATTATTATTATTATTATTATTATTATTACATTAGTCTTGTTGGCTAGAATATTTACTACAAAATCATGTGAAAGTCCTGAGATAAATGAGATAAAAGAGTGAAAGATGTTCACTCTTTTCTGAAGCAAGAATACAATCTTTTAAATTCTGTAAATCTTTCTATTTTGGTCACGAGGGGAGTATGCAAGGGGAGGTGTAATGTGCTATATTTAGTAGATTCATGCATCGGGAGACAAAAGAACCTCCCTAATCAATTCTAATGTTGGGTAGGGGGTGGAGGTGGTGGTGCAGTGGGCACAAGCCGGAAGAAAGAAAGAAATGCGTAGAGAGTGAAAGAGTGGATTTACCCAATTAAGGGTGTCAAAAAAAGGAAGGTCAACAGTTTGCATTGGAGACACAGAGACCAAGAATTTTGCAGAATATTGATAGTTTTTTTTGTCTCAGAAACCCTTGTTGCTTTAAGAGAGCTCTACAGTGTGTCCAGCACACATACAGTAGTGTGCAAACGTTTTAGGCACTGATGCATTTTTTGTGGCAATATAATGACCACATATAATGATTTCTCATTATTTTTATTAGTACACAACCGGAAAATACAGGTTTGGGTAGCAATTTTGCGTAATTGCTGCATTTCTGTGAGTGCGCTTGGCAATATTGTCTGAATTGATGGGATTGTGATTTTTGAAAAGTACAGACATGTTTTAATTAGGGTGCAATTTACAGGGGGGTTTGAGCGTCCCCCTAATTAACGGTTGATCCTCCTTGAAGGACGTCAAAACAAGATGTAGGGGGGGGGGGGGCAATTTTTAAATATTGACAAACATTTTACTCTGATTTGTACCTTAAATAATAATATTTTTAATAATGTAAATATATTAATTTGACCACCCCTATAATGGTCCATACCATTGAGAATACATAATCTTACCAAGCAGTAAGCGGGAAAATATTTAAAATGTCCAAAACAGGCAGATCTAGAGCACCGTTAAACACCAATAAGGTTCACAAGGCACTTTTCTTGTAAAAAAAAGGTGTTTTTATTTACATATAGTCTAAAAAGTAAAGCAAAACTGTACATAGTTTGTATTTTAATCGACACCTGCTTAAACATGGGAGATAACATAATAAGTGCAATCATTCATGGTCATCCATTTAATGGTGTAGGAATGCCAACTTGTCACCATTTGTTTTATATTAAAAAGTTGGTCATCACAGATATGCTGAAATAAGCAGAGTTTACTGTAGGTCATATTCTCAATATCCCTCAAAACACTGATAATGTTAATACGTTAGATTAATATATTAGATGAAAATGTAATAAATTGAAATGGCATAATAAATCTATTATGCCATTCCTTATAAAATACATCTATTAAGTTTTATTTTTCAGCATGATAGTGATCCCAAACACACTTAAAATGCAGTGAAATAATAATAATAAGAGAGAGAAAAAAACAGCTGTTAAATTGCAGTCATGAAACGGCCTCCACAGAGTCCAGACCTGAATATTATAGAGACACTACAATATGACCAGGACAAAGAAAGAAAGAAGTATCAGCCTAAATCTAAAGACAAATTCTGGAAAATGCTGGAAAAATGATAACCTGTTTGGTGATAAGAAAGATCACATTAAACACATACTTTTGCTTTAGTATTTTGTTCTGAAAAAAAATTTATTCTTGTGATGAAATCTTGTATGCATATACGCTTCTAAATGCAAAACAAAGACCTAAATATACATAAAGATGGCTACATTTGTATAGTACTTTGAGAATGTCTTTTTGTATACATATAAGTCGCTAAACACACATCGAAGAATTAAAGATAGATAAATATGGATGCATTCATACAGTACTTTGCACATGTCTTTAGTACACCATCAGTTTTGCAAGACTTTTTGCATACATATAAGCCTCTAAGAGAAGTTTATTTATAAACTAAATTCGAGAGGATCACGTGCTTATGATTGCTCACGGCTGGTCCCGCATTATTCAATTTATGATTCACCAATCAGACAATTCCTAAACCACTATAAATACCCTTAGTTCCATATCACAGCCATCTTTGTTTTGAAGAATCCCCCCATCCACCCCTACACCCCCTCCTTTCCTAAATGAGTGGCACGGTGGCCAAGTGGTTAGCACTGTTGCCTTACAGCAAGAACGTCACTGGTTCTAGTCCCTACCAAGCCAGCCGATGTTTCTGTGTGGAGTTTACACGTTCTCCCCGTGCTCACGTGGGTTTCCCCCGGGTTCCCCGGTTTCCTCCCACCATCAAAAAAACATGCAACTGAAGTTAATTGACTAATCCAAATCGGCAGCATAGACATGCTCCTAGTAGGTAGTTATCTCTTAAGAGCAATCACGTTCATCTGTTCATTAGCTACTACAGCAGGGCAGTTCTCGAGATCTACCTGAGCTCAAACTCCCATCTAATTTTGCAAACAGGAGGGAGCCCCGGGCTCGAGGATCTTATGAGCTGAGGGCTCTCTCCTGGGACAGCATGTCAAACACGCTTTATAATCAATCATCAGCAAAGTGTGAACTCTTAAACACATATCAAAGACCTAAAGATGCATAAATATGGCTACATTTGTACAGCACTTTAAAAATGTCTTTAGCACACCATCAGTTTTGCAAGACTTTTGCTTAATGAAATACTTTAATCTTTTGGGTCACACTTTATTTTCATGGTCCGTTTGTTGAATTTAAGTTACATTGCATCTACATGCTAACTAATTCTCATTAGATTATAAGTAGACTGTTAAGTTGGGGTGTTGACGTAGTTGCAAAGTTTCTTATAGTCATTTAAATGTCTGTTAAAGGAGCAGTATGAGCAGATATTAAGCAGACAGTCTACTAATACTCAAATGGACCATTAAAATAAAGTGTTACCAAGTTTTGTTCTGGAAAACGGTATTCAAATTGTGTATACATATAAGCCTCTAAATGCATAACGATGACCTAAAGATACATAAATATGGCTACATTTGTACAAATGTCTTTAGTACACCATCAGTTTTGCAAGCCGTTTGTATATCGAGTAATAATAATAATCATTTTTAGTTATATAGCGCCTTTCCAGAGCTCAAGGACACTTTACAAAAAAATGCGACAAAAGGAGAGAGTACAAGCAGATAAATGTAGAGACAGCAATAGATACACAAACATACAGGAAGTCAAATATAACAAACTGGAAATGCTTAAACAAGACCTAAGAGACAAATAAAAGTGGAAAAGTGGTCAGTTTGGCAGATCAGAAGTGAAGCATTCAGAACATAAGTGAAGATTTGAATTCAGAGATATTATTAGCAAAACGGAGTGAGCGTGGTAGAGAGTTCTAGAGTTTGGGTGCAGTAACACTAAATGATCTGCGTACATCTGAGTACATTTCCATTTGTCTTGAAACATACAGGTAGGTAAGCACCTCCAACTCTGTAGACATCTTTAACTCGTTAACCACGTCGATGCGGTTTTCGCAGCATTACTTTCAAGCCATCACTTTATTCACAGTTGTCACATGGATGGAAGGACTTTTCATTATCCGTCTTATTGGAACCTCGTTTTTTTGTTCCACAGGCTTGCGCTGACATTCCTCGGAGAGAGCTTTAGTAGAGCGAGTGTATCATAAATGTGCTTTTTGACATTTGAGGCGAGAATCCTTAAAACCCCATTCGCCCTCAATCTGTCCGCCTGTCATCCTTGAGCATGCAGCGCACATGAAGCAATGCTGAAGCAGCAGGGTCGATAGGTCGCTTCATGCAGACATGTTCAAGCGGGTGTAAATGCATTTTGACACCATACAAGTTAGGGTTCGTTTTACAATTAAAAGCGCAGCCCTCTGGAGAACGTCCTCTTTCCGCTTTATAACAGAATAGCTTTTACTCTTAAATTCTCCATTTATTCGTCGCCTAGATGAAGGAGTTGAGCGTGTGTAAGTGCTTGTGCGAATGGGTTAGTGAGAGCGAGGGATCTTGACAGTCTGTCAGCCAAAACTGTTCAGTCGTAAAAACTGCTCGGCAAACAAGTGGTGACACACTTGATGTTACAGTACAGGGTTGTGCATTGTTCAGCTACTCCTGTCATGATTTCTAGAGACTTCACTTCAATACAGTCGTTTAATGAGTTTTTTCCAGTTGGATCTCGGCTGGAGATGTTTGTCTGTGCGCAGGCAAAGAGTATTAAAAAGAGAATTCATGATATAACTAAAATAGTTTTGTTCCCTAGTGTTGCGCAGTTTGTTGTGTTTTGTAATGGGCAAGTAATCTCCCTTAAATAATAGAAAGCTACAGCCTGTCCAGAGCTTGGCACTTAAAGGTGCTGTAAGTTTTTGACTCTTCTAAAGCATAAAAATACCATAATATGTGTGCAGATATTTAAGAAACATGCTCAGTGAACATTCTTGTTTATCTGAAAAACAATGCTGAAGTCAGATATCCTGCTGTGAAAATGTATTTTCCGTGCCGGAACACCGTCTATGTTTATGTTATTTTAACCCGCCCAATGCCAGTTAAGCCAATTATATTTCAGCACTTCGGGTTGCCTTGGTGCAAAACCGCGTGTTTTATTCATTCATTCAGAGAGACTTTGAAAGCATGCGTCCGTGACCAAAATGCGACCGAAATGCGACCTCCAGTGGACAGCAGACAGATTCAGTTCCACATGAGGTTATTAATTAGCAAATTATATAAATATTACGAATGTAAACATTAGTAACCGCATGTTCTAATATATACAATTTGAGGTGATGGTTTTGACAAAAACTCCTTTTAATATGGAAAATATTCGGCTGCTGTTGCTTTTATTTAGAACACGGTTATAATCCTTAATCTGGCAACCCGCACTTCAGTTTGTTTTGATCCAGAAGTGCAATACCTAGTTCAACCCCTGGGTGTCAAACTTACATACTGCACCTTTAAAGGTAATCAAAATCATTTATATCAAAACAGATGGAAATAGCGGTTTAAAGTCCTATTGAAATCAAAATGAAAGCTTGTTTAGGTGATAGTGTCAATATGTCAGTCCCAATTCCAAAAAAATAATAATTTCCTGACCAAAGTATGTTATTTACAGTGCTCAGCATGATTGAGTACACCCAATTTTGAAAATGAATATTTTAATCCATTTCTCAATGAATATAGGCAATGTATTTTGATTTATTAAACAGGTTTATTAAATAGATATATTTTATTAAAATAATATTTTTGTCACCAAACATATTTAGAAATTGAAAGATAATACAATTAAATTTGAGCAAAACATTGAAAAAAATACAAGCTACAAAATTTCAACAAAATTTTTTCATTTTTTTGCTTTTCTTGATTTTACCTCTTTTTAAAATTTGTATTTAATATTTTTCTATAACATATAAACTTGGCTGTGCTTGTTTTTGGACAGTTATCATAAGTTATATTTTTACATAACGTGCTCTTTAGAGGGCGATAGATCCCATATCGAACTATCCCAGTAGTTGAGTAAAAGAAGATCGAACAGATCAAAAATGAAGACAATAAATAGTGAAAATATGGTTTATTTGGATCATTAGTATATTTAGAATTATCATTATATTTAGTATAGAATTAAATTGTATCATTAAAGACAATACTATATGATTAGTCCATCATCCTGTGATATGAAACCAGGTTCGGTCACAATTTTTATTTTTATATTTCAAACACTTGACTGTTGCAAAGTGAAATTAGAAAAAAAAAAAATAATTCATTTTCCTTCGACTTAGTCTGTATTTCAGAGGTCACCACAGCAGAATGAACCACCAACTATTCCAGCATATGTTTCACACAGTGGATACCCAGTATTGGGAATAGGGGTGTCAAAATTAATTGTTTATTCGATGCACCGCGATGCAGATGGCGACAATTCGATAACGGTTCATTTATAGATCATAAACATTTTTATGCACTGACATCATTTATCTCATATGTGCAATATTAATAATAATAATAATAATAATAATAATAATAATAATAATAATAATAATAATAATAATATTATTATTAATAATAATAATAATAATAATAATAATAATAATAATAATAATAATAATAATAATTCCTTACATTTATAACTCGCTTTTCTAGACACTCCCAGTGCTTTACACATTAGAGGAATCTCCTCATCCACCACCAGTGTTGCGACTGCAGCCATATTGCACCAGACCGCACACCACACACGAGCTGATTGGTGGATGAAGCCAATTATGATATGGGGATGGTAAGGAGACCATGATGGACAGAGGCCAGTGGTCAAATTTGGAAACCCATAGGAAACCCACTCAAACACTGGGAGAACATGCAAACTCCACACTGGAATACCAACTGGTC
>CAIGQZ010001206.1:1153097-1166096 GCA_903798205.1 Danio tinwini | reverse complement strand
AGAGATGCTAATTGCTACATATTTAGCATGCCAGGTTGAGTGGAAATACGTGACGTTTCTGAAAGATCACATATCTTTTCAGACGACACATCCACTAGGGGGTGTTGTTTTGTCGTATGGGTCACTCATCCCGAACCTTTCCCTAATCCTAAAAACGACAGTGTTAGCAAAAGCAATTGTGAGGAAATGCTAAAGCAATTGTATCATTTTATCTTGTATTTTGCATTGCTTTGAACACTTTGGTTTCAAAAGTTTGCTGTTTGTTTGAACTACTGATTTAAAATGAGCTGAAACAACACATTTCTTCTTTTATTTTGGAACAACTTAATGCTTAAACTTAGTTGTTTCAATCCACTTAAATTAAAAAAGAAAAAGCTAATAATAAGCTAACTTAATTTCTTCATGCTCAAGTCAATGGTGTGTAATAATGGTGTAAATATATATATACACACTAATGTACACCTTACTACTGTATGTTGGACCCCCTTTTGCCTTCAGAACTGCCTTAATTCTTCATGGCATAGATTCAACAAGGTACTGGAAATATTCCTCAGAGATTTTGCTTCACATTGACATGATAGCATCACACAGTTGCTGCAGATTTGTCGGCTGCACATCCATGATGCCAATCTCCTGTTGCACTACATCCCAAATGTGCTCTATTGGATTGAGAACTGGTGGCTGTGGAGGCCATTTAAGTACAGTGAACTCAATGTCATGATCAAGAAACCAGTCTGAGATGAATTATGCTTTATGACATGGTACGTTATCCTGCTGGAAGTAGCCATCAGAAGATGGAGACACTGTGGTCATAAAGGGATGGACATGATCAGCAACAATACTCAGGTAGGCTGTGGCGTTGACACGATGCTTAATTGGTACTAATGAGCCCAAAGTGTGCCAAGAAAATATCCCCCACACCATTACACCACCATCAGCAGCCTGAACCATTGATACAAAGCAGGATGGATCCATGCTTTCATGTTGTTGACGCCAAATTCTGACCCAACCATCCGAATGTCACAGCAGAAATGGAGACTCATCAGACCAGGCAACGTTTCTCCAATCTTTAATTGTCCAGTTTTGGTGAGCCTGTGCGAATTGTTCCTCAGTTTTCTGTTCTTTGCTGACATGAGTAGCACCCGGTGTGGTCTTCTGCTGCTGTAGCCCATCCGCCTCAAGGTTGGACGTGTTGTGTGTTCAGAGATGCTCTTCTGCAGACCTCAGTTGTAACGAGTGCTTATTTGAGTTACTGTTGTCTTTTTATCAGCTGTAACCATTCTGGCCATTCTCCTCTGACCTCTGGCATCAACAAGGCATTTGCGCCCACAGAACTGCTGCTCACTGGATATTTTCTCCTTATTGGAGCATTCTCTGTAAACCCTAGAGATTGTTGTGCATGAAAATCCCACTAGATCAGCAGTTTCTGAAATACTCAGAGCAGCCCGGCTGGAACCAACAACCATGTTCAAAAGTCACTTAAATCACCTTTCTTCCCTATTCTGCAGCAGATCATCTTGACCATGTGTACATGCCTAAATGCATTGAGTTGCTGTTGATTGGCTGATTGGAAATGTGCGTTAATGAGCAGTTGGAAAGGTGTACCTAATAAAGTGGCCGGTGACTATATACTATATTTTTAAAATTGTTTCTATATATATTTTTTTAATTAAGGGATTTGATTAAGGCATTAAGGGATTCGAAATGTGCTCTTTCCATCATTTGTTTCTCATGCAATATTTCAGAATGCACATTAACACATTGAAAAATGTTACGCATACTGTATATGCAAAAGGTTGTGAATATGAAGGATGCAGACTTGTACGTTTACAAATCATGCATGTCATTTTTTGCAGTGTTATAGAGTAATTTATGAAGAACAAGAGAAAAAGTACTAAAGTTGGTGTTTCATTGTCTCATTTCACATAGAAACTACAGTGAAGTCGGTTTTTGCAGAGTCGCATATTTCCAATGAGCCTGTGCTGTACTTTTGCATATTTAATATTGTTTGCTGAGGCCAACGTTGCTGTTATTATTAATCACACTAATAGTAATTCATTTGAATACAATCCCAAGATTAATTCTGAACAATTGCCGCCTAAGATGGTGGAGTAAAATTAAACAGCAAAGCACTTTGTAGAATAGTGCAATTACTTTTCTAAATGACTGGATTAAGTGGCTGACACAAGACAAAATAAAAGTCCCAGAGACTGTAACAGAGGGACTGAACCATGTCTGGGGGCCAGAATATCGCTATAAGACTTTTGGAAAAGGCTCTTTTGACTTGTGCCAATAAGCAACCACCCAGAAACCCTGAACGGATACATATCAACAAGCTAAAAAACCTTTCCAGATTTTCTCTCCAATGTTCTGGCAGTCGCTCAGAGCTTATTTCACTGCAGAGTTTTAGACAAATAAAGTATTTTTCTTTGTGTGAAATTTCTGAAATTATATTTTAATTTAGTCCACAGTTTAAGTATGTTAATGTAATTGAAATGGTGAGTTATTCAGTATTGTGTATTTTTATTTGGTATAGTGTTCAGATGCAACTTGTTTGTTTATTTATTTATTTATTTATTTATTTATTTATTTATTTATTTATTTATTTATTTATTTATTTATTTATTTATTTAGTTAGTTAGTTAGTTAGTAAGTTAGTTAGTTAGTTTGTTTTTATTTATTAAGTTTATGTTTGTTAGTTTATTTATTTATTTAGTTTTTAATATTTTTTTATTTTTATAATATTTAAATTTTTATGTTTATTTATTACAATTTTTTATATTTTTATGTAAAAATGTTATTTATTCATTTATGTTTATTTATTTAGTTGTTTTTTTTACTTATTGTTTTAAATTAATTATTTTATTGTTATTTTTTATATGTTTTTATATATTTATTTATTTTTAGATGCTTTTATTTAATTATTTATAAATGCTTATTATTTATTTAATTATAAGGAAGAAAGATCAGCTGTATCAGTATATATGCAATGTTCACCCAAAAGACAAGCTCCTTTATCAGTCTCTACAGTTATTCAAACATTTATTACTTTACTGTACAATAATGGACATTTTGATAAATCATGCACACACTGTTTTTATTCTCTCTAATCCGTTGCTTTAGGTTCAGGTAATCACATAGAGGATTCAATAGACTGTAAGTTTCTTCAGCGCTGAATGTTATCTATAGAGTTGCTCTGTTTGTGTCAGGCTTTAGAAGTGATGATTAATGGATCCCATATTTCAGAGAAATGGAAAAAGAGCCTGTAACACAAAGTGTTTACTGTACTGATTAGTTTCCCATTCTTCAGAAAATAACAAATTAAGGTGAAAAAGAAAAATGTTGGTGGGAAAAACAAAACATTATTATACAATACGGCTATTTTTACAGCTCTACACTAAAAAGTACAATGACAAAAGCTGCTACTTTAACTTATTTTAATTCAATATGCTAATCATGTCTATTTAACAGTTTGCTAAAAGTATGTTAATATAAAAGAAGTGGTGAGCTCTTTCAGTATTGTGTATTTTTATTTGGTATAGTGTGATCAGATGCAAAAACAGAAAACTAAATATTTTAAAGGTGGATAAATATTTATTTATTTATTTATTTATTTATTTATTTATTTATATAGTTAAAATATTGTTTTTTATGTATTTATTTTTAAATGTTTATTTATTTTGTATTTATTTATTAATGTTTATTTAAAAATGTTTATTTTTATTTATTTATTATTTTTAATGAATTGTCTTATTTTTTATTTCTTTTTATATATTTGTTTATCTGTTTTTACAGCTCTACACCCTATAAAATATTGTAAAATATTATATTATAATATTATAAAAATGTTACTTCAACAAATTTTAATATGCTAATTATGTTTCGTGTTTTGCTAAAGGAAAGGCAGGTATTAGTGGTGTAACGGCACCGAAAATAAACGTTTCTGAATATATTTCAGTTTTTAAGGCAGAATTCAGTTAATTTTAGTATAGTTGGAGAGAAAAAATTTGAAACTTTTTATTTATTTTTTTTATTTTGTGAACATGAACATTTAAAAAAAAACAGATGAATAGATAAACAATAAAAAAATAAATAAATCCACAATTAAAATAATAATAATAATAATAATAAAACTATATATATATATATATATATATATATATATATATATAGCAGTGCGATGTGGCTGTATACGCTAGCACAAGGTCTCAGGCTGAGTGCCTTAGTGTCCCATCAGTGATGATTTACAGCCACATTTCACTGCTATGTGTGTGATATTGCGTTGATACAACAATTCAATGGCATAATTGTGTATATAAAAAAGAAAATCAAACACATTCATTCACATCTGCAGCTGACGTCAGAACAGCAGAAACCATTGCTACTCCACCAACATCACTTTAGAGCTAGTGTTTGAATGATTCTCTAGCGTAATGTCTAAAGTGATGACAAAACAGATGATTTTGCTCACATTTTAAGATTGTAAGGCTGAACAGCATGACATGCCATCAGTTTACAGAGATTTCCAATATTTCTCTGTTGCAATCGGGAGATCACAATATTACTATGATAAAAATACAGCACTACAACATGCACAAGAGAGAGAAAGTCATTTACCGGTTTAATAATGATTTGATCAGCTGTAGTTTGAAATTACGCTGTTTTTCTCTTAGGGCTTATTATGCGTTTCTGTCGCCATCTTGTGGATGAACATCGTTAATCGTCTTTGCTCAAAGACAGGCTTTTTTTTCTCAGAAATGATAAATATTTTAAATAGCTACTATCCTTATAAATAAACTACATACACTCTCAGAAATAAAGGTACATGAGCTGTCACTGGGGCAGTGTCTTTTCAAAAGGTACATATTTGTACCTGAAAGGTCCATAATGGTACCTCAAAGGTACTTTTTACGTACATTTGTGTACTTAAATGCACCTTTTAGGTACCACTGTGGACTATTAGGGTACAAATATGTACCTTTTGAAAAGGTACTGCCCCAGTGACAGCTCATGTACCTTTATTTCTGAGAGTGAAGCTGCAATCTAAACAACTACATTCTCACCTAAAAAGCCTCAAAAGTACATTATGTTGCCCAACAGCTGCAATATTTGTCAAACTGTAGAGTGTCCTCTGCTTGTTGCTGTATGTGGGCACAGTAATACACAAGGGTGATGGGGGAGGAGGCTATACGAGTGCTGTTACTGGCAGAATATCACACGGCTATCAGCCAATCAGATACAAGAACCAGACAGAAATAAATAATAAATGATAATTGTCAAACAAATGAACTAATGTGCCCTCCTGTGCAAAAAAAAAATCTAATATTTCCCAAATGATGTTGAACAGATTCAGGAACTTTTTACAGTATTTCCAATAATATTTTATCTTCTGGAGAAAGTCTTATTTGTTTTATTTTGGCAAAAAAAATAGCTTTTTATTAGTTTTTAATTGTTTTAAAGCCATGTTAAGGTCAATATTATTAGCCCCCTTCAGCAATATTTGTTTTGTATTGTCTCGGAGCCCCGAATCACAGCACTTACAAAAAGTAACAATAGAGTCATCCAGTCATACTACACCGCTAGCAGGTACTGCTGGAACACTGACAGTCCTCTCTGGAAATCACTGCAGCTCCCAACATGCAAATCAGCTCTTAAGGGAACCAAGGTCGCCTACAGGCTCATTATTTGTTGTCAGCCGCTCGCACCTGTTGTGTGTGTGTGTGTGTGTGTGTGTGTGTGTGGCTCCTGCCTCATTTTTATCCAGTTATCAGCTGTTTAGTTGAAATGGCAGAGTTGATGGTGGTGTGTGTGTGTGTGTGTGTGACGGTGTGAACAGGAGCAGAGGGCACTGGAGAGGACGCCGCCACCATGCTGATACTCTGACAGAGGCGCCGCGCTGCCAAAACTGTGACTTAGCACCGACGCCAGCTTGAGTTACAGTACAGAGTGTTTTCTGTGGGTTTGTAAGAGACAAACTGTAAATGACACAGAGGTGCTTGTGCAACAGATTGACAAACTGGGGTTGGTTTTGCTTTCCTTGACCCTGATCAGATGTGTTTTATGGGGTGTTTTTTTTTTCCTGGATCGACTGCAGTGGCATGAAACAATACGGGGATGGCAATAAAAGGCGACCTGTTTTTAGTTCAATTGACATGATGTCCAAAATAATGTCACGTTCAGGGTGGGATTCAAAATTATGGCAGTATTATTACAGGAAATTACATTGTATGAAAAATCAGGCTTGGTGGCACTGTGGCCTCACAGCAAGAAGGTTACTGGTTCGAGTCCCGGCTGGGCCAGTTGGCATTTCTATATGGAGTTTGCATGTTCTCCCGGTGTTGGTGTGGGTTTCCTCCGGGTGCTCCGGCTTCCTCCAGAGTCCAAACACATGTGCTAAAGGTGAATTGATGAACTAAACTGGCTGTAGTGTATGTATGTGAATGAGAGTGTGTAAGGATGTTTCCCAATACTGGGCTGCAGCTGGAAGGGCATCTGCTGTGTAAAACACATGCTGGATAAGTTGGAGGTTCATTCCACTGTGGTGACCCCAGATAAATAAAGGGATTAAGCTGAAGGTAAAGAATGAAAGTTTAATTTGTTTATTTTGTGTGTAAGCTCGGCCAGGAGGTTTTTAAAATGGGAATAAATATTTTTAATTGCAATGAAAAAAAAAAAATCCCACAATAAATAATAACCTGAGATTTAAGATAAATAAAGACTAATTTATAAAAACAACAAGAAGTAAATACAATAGGACTAAAATATTATCCAAAAATGTATTATTAAAAATTGGAATAAATAAACCAATACATGTTTAATTTAAATTAATGAATAATAAATAATGTTTTTTTTTAAATAAATGTATATATATATATATATATATATTTTTTTTTAATAAATTTACAGCTTGACGTTGTGTGGACATTACCACTATGACGTCTATCAAAGATTTTGGTTGCCATACCTGATGAATAAATGTCAGTATTCGACGTCAATATGATGTTGGTTTAAGATGTTGGCTCAATGTTGGATTTTGGTCACTTTTCAACGCACATCATTTGATGTCGTTATTGGACATCAAAATAATGTTGTCCTTAGACGCTGGAAACCTTAATCTAACCTAATATTAAAGTCTTAGGACTTTGTGTGTCTGCTGGCTATTAGTTTATTGGATCCATTGATTTAGTTGGAAAATACTATGGAAATAAAAATGTGGTTTTATCACATTGATAACTTTATACTATTTATAAAGATCTCCTCACATTTACTGTTGAAGTCAGAATTATTCGTGCTCATGTGAATATTTTTTTCTGTTTCCCAAATTTCCCAAATGATGTTTAATATAGTCATTTTTCACAGTATTTCCCTTAATATTTTTTCTTCTGGAGAAAGTCTTATTTGTTTTATTTTTGGCTAGAATAAAAGCAGTTTTTTTATTTATTTAAAACCTGTTAAGGTCAATATTATTAGCCCCTTTAAACAATATTTGTGTTGGATTGTCTCCCGAACAAACCACTGTTATACAATGACTTGCCTAATTACCATAACTTTACCCTAATTACCATAGTTAGACCTTTAAATGTCACTTTAAGCTGAATAGTAGTATCTTGAAAAATATATAGTCAAATATTATGTGCATGACAAAAATAAAAGAAATCAGTTATCAGAAATGAGTTATTAAAACTATTATGTTTAATGCATTGACAAAAGTCTCTCCGTTAAACAGATATTGTGAGAAAAAAATATAGAGGAGGGCTAATAATAAAGACTTCAACTGTATATACAAATGAAGTATAATAATGGGAACTCTGTAAGATCTTCTAGAGCGTTTTCCTCTTCTGACTGTGGAAACCGAAGCTGACACACAGTTTGATGCTGAATGGAGAATGACTGACAGCTGCAGCGGAGAGAAGAGTCTCTGTGAACTTCACTTTAATGACTTCAGTTTTAATCTGTACCTCACATTAAGCTTCAGAAGAATTGGAATACAGTGCATAAAAAAGCTGTATAGTGTTTTATAGCGTGTTTAAGCCTTGTGTAGGGCTTAGCAATATCAGAATAGCATGCACAGTATCAAAGAATGTCAGCATCACATCAGTGCATTTCCTACAAAACTGCTACTTTATGACCATTTTATTCATGTACTTATTGCTAAGCCCCCCATTTTTTTCTCTTTCTCTACTTTTTCCTAACCGCAAAGGAAGGTATACAGTAAAAATGCTGAGGGAAAAGAAATCCATAGTGTTTTTGTGGATGTTAGTAACTACTAGTGTGAGTAAATGGTGATTACATTTTCATTTTTTGGCTGAACTGTTTCTTTATAGTGGCTTTTAAGTCACTTTTAGACCAATCATTTTAATTAAACAACACATACAGTAGGAGAGTAAATATAATTTCATTCTTTGTTTTTTATTTATTTTCAACACAAATGGATTGTGTGGAACCCAACATTTTTTACAGTACATGATGAATGAACAAATGAATGAAGGAACAAACAAACTAATGAACAAACCAACCAAAGAACCAAAGAACCAATGCACGAACAAACAAACCAACCAACATATGAATGCATGAACAAGCCAACCAACCAACCAACCAACCAACCAAAGAACCAAAGCACAAACAAACTAATGAACTAACCAAAC
The DNA here is from genome assembly GCA_903798205.1 of Danio tinwini. NCBI lineage: Eukaryota > Metazoa > Chordata > Actinopteri > Cypriniformes > Danionidae > Danio > Danio tinwini. Next base: position 1,157,451 of record CAIGQZ010001206.1, on the reverse strand, counting down.
AACCAACAAAATACAAAGGTACTAACGAACCAACCAACCAAAGACCCAAAGCATGAACAAACGCATGAACAAACAAATGAACCAACCAACCAACAAACGAACGAATGAACCAACCAACCAAAGAATCAATGCATGAACAAACAAACAAACCAACCAACAAACAAATGAATAAACTAATAAACGAAAATAAAATAAACGAATGCATAAACTAACCAAAACCAACCATCCAACCAACAAGCGAATGAACGCATGAACGAACCAACCAACCAATCCAAAGAACCAAAGCACAAACCAACCAACCAAACAATAAACAAATAAATGCATGACCAAATGAACCAACCAACCAAAGAACCAGCGCATGTACAAACAAATGAAGCAACCAACCAACCAACAAGCAAATGAACGCATGAACAAACCAATCCAAAGAACCAACGCACAAACCAACCAACTAACTAACGAACAAACGCATAAATGAACGAACCAACCAACCAAAGAACCAATGCACGAACAAACACTCGAACAAACAAACGAAGGAACAAACACATGAACTAATAAACCAATCAATAGAAGAACCAACACATGAATGAACAAACCAACCAACAGAACGAATGAACTAACGAACAAATGAACGAACGCATAAACTAACAAATGAACCAACTAAAAAAAACAACCAACGAACCAACTGATGAACTAACCAACAAACAAACTAACAAATGAACCATGAACCAACCAACGAACAAACTATGGAACCAACCAACACACGAACCATGCACCGACTAACCAATGGGCAAACCAATTATCCAACCAACCAACGAATGGACGAACAAATGAACAAACAAACTAAATAGTGAAAGACACAGTTGGGTTTACTATACACATACTGACATATGACGTGATTCTTGTGGCATTTTTAGTATTGTTGTATTACCACACAATCAATCTCAATACACATGCATGTATGTTACAGCTTATGTGATCTACACTTTCTCTGACCGTCTTGACTCCCAAGCAACCCTAAAATCCCAGACTACACTGAAAAAAATTATTAATTGGACTGTTTTTGTGGTTGCAAACCATTTATATGTGCTGAATTTAAATAAACAAATAACATTTAGTAATGTTCAACTTAATTTGTTTTAATTCAGCCCATATAAATTGTTTGCAACCACTTACCTTAAAAAAAAACATCTAGCGAATATTTTTCTTTCAGTGTAGGGCTTCCCCTTTACACTGTAGGGAAGCATTGTCTCTTAGGCTACGTTCACACTGCGAGGCTTAGTGCTCAAATCTGATTTTTTTTCTCAGATCTGATGTTTTTGCCTAGCTGTTCACACTGTTGTTATAAATGTGGCCAATATCAGATTTGCAGTGTGAACAGATCATGATCGTAAACTGACCCGCATGCGCAGAAGTATAGTTACGGACAGCCGTAGACTGAACTGTGAAGGTGGAGTTGGTTTATCTCTGTTTGCAGTTATTTTATTTTACTTCGTTATAAACAACAGACACATGCAGATGGGGGGTTTGGGTGCTTGAGCTCCTGCCCTTTATTCACTTGGAGATAATGTTCGTCCTTAAAATGAAAGTGCCCCCTCCTTTGTGCACGGATCCCCTTTCCGCAACACCCCCAACGCTCTTTAGCATCATGATCATCCTGTGCCCTGATCGTTAACCAAAGTGGTTAACAAGCACCAATTTTACCTTCAAAATCTTTTTCAAAATGAACAACCAACTTTCTGTGGTAAAGTAATCGCCCTGTGTGTTATTCTACTGCTGCAGAGGTGTAGATGATGTTGACGTATGTCGCTTGAAGATTATGTAAAAGTCCGACATAACCGTTTTCACTGCGGTCGCATTGCAGAACATCAGATCTGTGTCTGATTTAAGACTACATATAAAAGTGGCACAAATCTGAAGTGGAAAGATCAGATTCCATGCGGTTTGGGCTGTTCACACTGTCAAGACCACATTTGCCTGCAGTGTGAACGTAGCCTTAAATGAGAAGATATCTCGTCAATGGTAGGGGAAGAGTTAAAACTTATTAAACAGAATTAAATTGAATTTAAGGAAAGAACGAATTAAAGGCATCGATTATTGTCAGCAACATCAGGATATCTTGTTTCAAAATGTCCAGTTGCAGTCAGTATTGTTGTGAGTGTGTGTTTGTGTATCTGCATTCATGTACTGCAGCAGCACAATAATAACCAGTTTAACCTTTATTGCTGAAATGTGGCTGGACTTCATTGCTAATGTCAGCTTCAAATGCTAATATCTCCATAGCAATATAATCCCTCTCAATAACCTGGAATATGCTGTTTAACAACCAAATATCCTTTGGTAAAGCCTTTGTTGGAGTTGTGAGGATTTCATTTCTGTGACACTTCATCACGGGTATTTAGAGCTGTTAAAAGGTTAGTTCGCTCAAAAATTTAAATGTCCTGTTAATTTACTCACCCACAGGTCACCCGGGATGACTTTTTGTCCTTCAGTAGATCATTAAAGAAGATTTTGAGCTAAATCTGTGGTCTTTGGTGATTTATACACTCACCAGCCACTTTATTAGGTACACCTGTCCAACAGCACACACATTCAGAATGGGGAGGAAAGGGGATTTAAGTGACTTTGAACGTGGCATGGTTGTTGTTGCCAGACGGGCTGGTCTGAGTATTTTAGAAACTGCTGATCTTCTGGGATTTTCACGCACAACCATTTCTAGGGTTTACAGAGAATGATCCAACAAAGAGGAAATATCCAGTGAGCTGCAGTTCTGTGGGTGCAAATGCCTTGTTGATGCCAGAGGTCAGAGGAGAATGGCAAGATAGAATGGTTCCAGCTGATAGAACGGCAACAGTAACTTAAATAACTGCTTGTAAAAGCGACCGGACTACAATGCTGCTGATATCTACTCGACCAGGCTGTGGAATAAAGCTAGTAATATTATTTATTATTAATGTTCAATTTCTTACACGGAGCGATCATTTCGCTTTACGAGACCTCAGTGTGTCATCAGGAGCCATGGCTATTGATTTGGACATGTTTGGACTCATTTATTTTTAATTTTAAAAGCCAGTCACTATTCACTGCCATTATATGAGTCACCAAAGACCACAGATTCAGCTCAAAATCTTGTGGGTGAGTAAACTCACAGGAAATGTTCATTTTTGGGTGAACTATCTCTTTAAGAGGAAAAGGATTTAATGAAATGACCAGCGTATGATCTAGACCTGGATAACGGTGAATGTGGACGAAGACGTGACATTAATAACAGCAATATCTATAGTATAATCTGTCATTATCGACCAGGGAAATATTATTTCTGGCAGGCAGACGTCCCATAGCTTTTATTACTCGCATAACGTCTCTACTAATGATGCTGAGTTAGTTGTAGTGTTGGCTCATTAATAATAATAATAATAATAATAATAATAATAATAATAATAATATACAAAACTAACTGGTGTGATCTGCCTCTTGTATAAAGTATTATGATTGGTACTATGAAAACAATCTATGTACTATGTACTATGAAATCAATATATGTTTCCCAGTGATGGGTTGCAGCTGGAAGGGTATCCGCAAGTTGACTTTACTTAAAGTGAGTAAATCCATTGTAACTTGGAACTGTTAGGTTGATTTAATTAAATTTTTATAATTCTGCACAGTTCATTTACTTAATTTTTAAGGCAAAGGGTTTACTCACTTATTTTAAGTAAAGTCAACTAATCGCTTTAAAAGCAATATATTTATTTACTAAATTAAGTAAAATCATCTTATCATCTTAAAAGCAACATGCTTACTTTTGAAAGTAAAGTCAACTAATCGCTTTAAAAGCAACAGTTTTAATAACTTTGTTAAGTAAACTAATAATTAATAATTAAAACTAATAATTGTAAAAGCAATAGGTTTACCCACTTTAAGTAAAATCAACTAATTGTTTTAAAAGCAATGGGATTACTCACTTCTTTAAGTAAGGTCAACTACTCGTCTTAAAACTAATGGGTTTACTCATGTTTTTAAACAAAGGCAAATAATCATTTTAAAAGCAATTAATTTACTCAACGTAAATTCGTAACTTTTTGATTCAGTGGCTAATTCGTATAAATTTGTACAATCTCAATTGTAAAATTTTGTTGAATTTGCTTATCCGCCAATGACGGTTGAGTTTCGGGGCGGGGTTGCCACGCCTAATTTTTAAAAGAGTACATTTCAAATGACTGAACTTTTATACAAATTAGCCACTAAACTGAAAGAGGGTAAAATAGTTAAGTTTTAAAAGCAATGGATTTACTTATTCATTTTTAGTAAAATCAACTAATCGCTTTAAAAGCAACAGGTTTACTCACTTATTTTAGTA
>CAIGQZ010001206.1:1135598-1152322 GCA_903798205.1 Danio tinwini | reverse complement strand
ATATATATATATATATATATATATATATATATATATATAGTGTGTACTGTTTATGTAGTGTAAATTTTAAACCTTGGATTTTATTTTATTTTGTTTTGTTTGTTTTTAATTTATTTGTTTTTAATTTTTTTATTATTTATGTAATTTTTTTGTTTAATTTTATTTTATTTAATTTAATAATTTCTTTATTTTTATAGATTTAGTTATTTAATTTGATTTTAATATATGTATTTTAGTTAGTTTATTCTATTTTAATTTGATATGTTTTATTGTTTTATTATTTATGTATTTTATTCTGTTCTTGTTTGTATTTATTTTATTTTATTTATTTATTATTTGTTTTATGTTATTTACATAAATGTATTTACTTAGATTGTTTTTAATTCATTTTGTTTCTTATTTTCATTTTTTATTATTTATATCATTTTTATTTATTATTTTTGTTTGATTTTAATAAAATTGTATTTTTATTTATTTTATGTTTTTTAATAATCTAATTTCTGTTTGATTTTATTTTACTTTATTGTTTTATTTTAATATTATTATTTAATTTAATTAGTTTTTTTTTTATTGATTTTTTTATTTTATTTTATTTCTTTTTTTATTTATATTAATTAGATTTTTATTTTTTAATTGTTTTATTATTTATGTATTTTTTATAAATTTGTATTATTTTATTTCATTTTTATTATTTATTCTGTTCTTGTTTTTATTAATTATTATAAAATTTTTATTTATTAAATATTTTATTTATTTTTTTATTTTTTTATGTTGTTTAATTTAATTTTTTTAATTATTATTTATACAATTTTTGCTTATTATTTTATTTTGTTTTTAATTAAATTTTTTTATGTTCTTATTTTTATTTTATTTTATTTTTATTTATGTCCTGACTTTTCTCTTTGTACATACAGCTTTATCTGTAACATTTACAGTCACACATTATTGTGTGTATGTATATATATATATATATATATATATATATATATATATATATATATATCGTCCAGCTGGGAAACACCCAAACACTCTCACATTCATACGCATACACTACGGCCAATTTAGTTAATCAATTCTCCTGTAGCGCATGTGTTTGGACTGTGGGGGAAACCGGAGCACCCAGAGGAAACCCACACCAACATGGGGAGAAATACCAACTGGCCCAGCTGGGACTCAAACCAGCGACTTTCTTGCAACAGTGCTAACCACTGAGCCACCATACCGCCCATCAAAATAAACATTACATCGTTTATTCTTAATACTTTAAAATGAGCAGCCTTTAATTAAGGGTCAGCGAAGAGAGGGTCCCTTTGCAGCCTCCTTATTATAAACGTGTGTAAAATAAACAGGCAGGGTCAGATCACAACAGATAAGAGCGATGTAGGTAAAGAACAGATCAATATAGATAAACAGGCAAACAATGGTGAGCAGAATCCTTATAACACAGCCAATAACAGCAGAATAAACCATCACAAAAGCAGAGAGCAAATACAGAAATCCAAACAAGTAATCAGGGAAACGCTCAAAAATGTTAGCCAGGCAAAACAAACTTTGCAATAAATATTTGTGTGTGTACTTGTTTTTATATCCTGGTGGGGACTTAAATCTGAATGTACGTAAATAAACCATTACCTAAACTTTCTGTTCATTTACAGTTGTGAATTGTATTATGGGATGTTGATCTCTGCTCTGTCGACTTGAAAATTTAACTCTACAGTTTAACAAAGTGGCTTTTATTGACATTTTAGTATAGTTTATACTATATAAATATATAGTATTAATACTATATATTTAGTATTTACTTTATACTAAATATAATGTATAAGAAATAATGTCTAAAGAAATAAGTCTGTAAAATAACAGAAAATGTGCTGCAGTTTATTATAAGGATTCTGTAGCATAATATACAACACCAACACAGACAATATAGCACTGCAGACTATTAAAATGTTCATAAAAGTCACTTTTTTGACCTTTTCAAGGTTAAAAGTTGCTGAAAGAAAGATCAAGCTCCCATAATGCAATTCAAAAGCATGAACGAACAAAAAATAAATAAAACACGGAAATCTATAACACATAATTTCCCAATGTTGGTAATACTTCCCCTTTAAAAACGTATTATTGCACAAGAACAAACTGAGCGCTTGAGGGTGCGTGCATTGATAATATCAACGTAGGCTTATTCTGAAAACGTAGCCCTATATACATTTCTGGAGATTGCGAATTATGTAGCCAGAGGAACGTATGTCTGCATTTCATCGACCAGTTACCTTTGTATGGACAGCTTTTCCGCTGTAATCAGTTTGTCCAGTAGCTCGCCGTTTACATTGGTGGACTTGAGATGCAGAGAGTTGACGGCAATGATGGGGTTCGAGTGTGGCGAAGAACGGTTCCAGAAAGCAGGAAAAACAAAAGCCAAAGCAATTAAAATAATCAAGTAAATAACAGGGTGAGAATGTGGTCAAATTTGAAAATGTGGTAAAAATCAGGCAAGGGCTGTTCTTTTCTGGATTGCTTTTGAAAACACTATCGGTTGGGTTTAGGGAAGTGGGTGGGTGGGAGAATTTGGTCGGTTGGTTTGGACAATCAGTCAGTGGACAGTGGCCTCTGGTGGATTTCCGTGAGAACTGCAGGCGCAAATGGCACGAGTGACAAGAGAAATTTAAGATCTGAAAAAGCGTACACAGCAGCCTCTAGTGGATTCGCTAAAAGAAAAACTGCAAAAAAAGCAGCTCCTGGGATGTATTTGGTGCTCTCCAGGAATGTATACAGGTCTACATTTTTTAGAATGAGCCTGAGTTGGATAATATGCATGGCAATCTGATAAAAAAAGAGAGATTGTGATTATCTTATACATACAGTTGAAGTCAGAAATATTCACCCTCCTGTATATCTTTTTCCCCAATTTCTGATTAACGAAGAGAAGATTTTTTTAATACATTTCTGCACATAATAGTTTTAATAACTCATCTCTAATAACTGATTTATTTTCTCTTTGTCATGATGACAGCACATAATATTAGACTAGATATTCTTCAAGACACTAGTATTCAGCTTAAAGTGACATTTAAAGGCTTAACTAGGTTAATTAGGGTAACGTTAGTGTAACTAGACAAGTCATTGTATAACAGTGTATTGCTTTAGGGGGCTAATAATATTGACCTTAAAATAGGTTTAAAACAATTAAAAAACTGCTTTTATTCTCGCAGAAATAAAACAAATAAGACTTTTTCTAGAAGAAAAAATATTATAGGAAATACTGTGAAAAATTCCTTGCTCTGGTAAACATAATTTAGGAAATATTTAAAAATAATTCACCGGATGGCGAATAATTCTGGCTTCAACTGTACATATGTCTCTTATAGATCGTTTCAATGTGGTGATGTCATTTCCTGCTTGTTGTCAAACTATTTTAGAACTGTAACAAGAGGCAATCCAATTAGATATTAACATTAAAATAGCTGTCATAACATTATTTAAAAATATGTGGACCTTCTGGGGGCGGCATGGTGTCACAGTGGGTAGCGCTGTCACCTCTCAGCAAGAAGGTCACTGGTTCAAGCCCCAGCTGGGTCAGTTGGCATTTCTGTGTGGAGTTTGCATGCTCTCCCCGTGTTGCCGTAGGTTTTCTCCGGGTGCTCCAGTTTTCCCCACAGTCCAAACACATGCTATAGGTGAACTTTCCAGTGTTGGGTTGTGGCTGGAAGGGCATCCGCTGCGTAAAACGTATGCTGGATAATTTGGTAGTTCATTCCACTGTGGCGACCCCATATTAATAAAGGGAATAAGCCAAAAAGAAAATGAATGAATGAATGAATTGACCTTCTGGGGCGGTGCAGTGGGTAGCACTGTCACCTCACAGCAAGAAGGTTGCTGATTCGAGCCTTAGCTGAGTCAGTTGGCATTTCTGTATGGATTTTGCATGTTCTCCCCGTGTTGGCGTGGGTTTCTTCCATGTGGTCTGGTTTCCTCCACAGTCCAACACATGCGCTGTAGGTGAATTGGGTAGGCTAAATTGTCAGTAGTGTATGTGTGTGAATGATTGTGTATGGGTGTTTCCCAGTGATGGGTTGCAGCTGGAAGGGCATCCGCTGCGTAAAACATGTGCTGGATAAGTTGGCGGTTCATTCCGCTGTGGCAACCCCAGATTAATAAAGGGACTAAGCCGAAAAGAAAATGAATGAATGAATGTGGACCTTTTTGGATTCTCAGAAGCTATGGAAAATACATTAGGACATACATTAGGACCATTGCTTTTGTTTACATCCCTCGAAATGATCATGTATGTGTTCAAGCATCGAATTACCTTAGCATCTAATATCTGATTTGAAAGCCTCATTAGCATGTCAATTATCAAATGGCAATAGAGAGTTTTTACTGTGCTAGTTCTGTAGATGGAGCATGGTGTAGAAGAGTGCCACAGTTTTGAATGAGGAAAGAGCGATCAATAGGGTAGATGAAGGACGTATTTACCATGCTCCCACTGTTTCTACTGTGTATGTCTGGAGGCAGGATATAAAATCAAGGGTAGCACTGCTGCAAAAGCCCACAAGCACCTTGGAACTTAATGTATTTTCACCTTTTAATTTAAGATAAGGCACAGCGGCGGGACGACGTGGGAAGCTGGCGTGGGCAATATCTCATTTCTCCTCATTGTTGATCGCGGATCAGTCAAAGGTGCTGAGACTTCAATTCAGCTCTGTCTTTTCTCTCAAACTGAAGTCTGCGAGTGTGTGTGTGTGTGTGTGTGTGTGTGTGTGTGTGTGTGTGTGTGTGAGAGAGAGAGAGATTCATTAATCCTTTTAAATGTATTCAGCATACACAGTTGTTGTCACTATGAGGAACACAGCAAAAATTGCTTTGCAAATACTGGTGACACTTTACAATAAGGTTATATTAACCCTCAGGGGTCTGAGGTGATTTTATTATACAGTTTTATACTGTAGGATTACAGTTCACTGCCGGAAACCCTGCTGCCAGTATTTTACCGTTAAATTATCGAAAAGCTGTAATGAAACTGTAAAATTACGGTCCATTAATATTCACAAACTGGTAACGATCAGCTAAGTATAACTTTAACCATTGAAGAGCCTGTTCTTGGACACCTGTAGAATATAAGCGGTCTATTGTGGTCAATGGTGTCAAAAGCGGCGCTAAGATCTAGTAAAACTAATAGTGAGATGCACCCTTGGTCAGTAGCTAAGAGTAAATGGTTGGTTATTATCACTAATGCGGTTTCTGTGCTGTGATGAGGCCTGAAACCTGACTGAAACACTTCGAAAATATTGTTCATCTGCAGAAAGGAGCATAATTGGGTAGAAACAACTTTTTCTAGTATTGTAGACATAAATGGAAGATTTGAAATAGGCCTATAGTTAGTTAAGTTGCTGGGGTCCAGTTGTGGTTTCTTTATAATAGGTTTAATAACCGCTAGCTTGTACGGATTTGGATCATGGCCTAAAGATAAAGAAGAGTTGATAAGGTTAAGGAGAGGTCTCCTATAACAGGTAGCAATTCTTTCAGCGGTAATCTAAAAAACGATAATGAATCTGTAAAATTACAGTTCACTGCCGGAAACCCTGCTGCCAGTATTTTACCAAAAAATTTAAGAAAAGCCGTAATTTGGGAAACGGTAATGAAACTGTAAAATTACAGTTCACTGCTGGAAATCCTGCTGTCAGTATTTTACCGTTAAATTACGAGAACATTTTTTACAGTGTACGTCTCACCTGCGCCCTCACAATCATTACATTACATGGAGGGTGCGGGGGGGGGGATGTTTTGCAGCCTGTGCAGTAAACAGACGCGGGTGAAGCGCCAGTAGTTTACACGTGAAGTCAATGCAATGACGTGATTAGACAACCTGTGGCGAGAATTGGGCGTTTGACATGCTTCAGACGACAAAAGAAAGTGGGAAGCATCTAACAATCGGAGCAATGGAACAGACAGAAGAGCAGCTTACAATGATGGAGACTGGTTCAAGGATGACGACCGCTGGATATGACTGAATTGAAGGACATTATTTTTGCTTTACATGTATGGCTGGTATTAAGTTATATTGGTAAATGATTTGTTTTAGGTGTATTACGGTAAGGGAAGCCCTAACGTATGTCCTGAGTGAGGTACATGATGTCAGATGCTCCGGGGAGTGAACTCTGAGAGAAAGTAAGATTGTGGATAAAAATAAGAGTTATACAATATTCCTTTGGCTTAATCCCTACCGGTTCAGATCTGTTTTAGATCTTGTCTTAAGAAGAGACCAAAATAAAGAAGCTTTATTTTTATGATTAGTGTCATTGTATATATGTGCATGGGAACTATTTCCGATCACATGATTGGATCTGGACATCCCTAACATTTACCCTAACAGATGCGTACAATACAACCTTATTGTGCTCTGAATGTAACAGCCTCTTGATTACCTTTGTCAAAGAAATGACTTGGATTGTTGACTTGGTGTTGGGATTGCAGCTTTCTGTTTGGCTCTTAGCAATTAGACTGAAGTCCACTCCTAATTCTCTATGCACTTAATGTGGCGTGCATATAAATGTTCCTATTAATCTTCCTCTCAAAATGATAGAAGGGAAAACACTTTCAAGCCTGCTATCAGAGACACCCTGGCCTCCAGCGGCTGTAGATATAGATACACATCCATAAAGAGAAGGTTCTGCAGAAGTTAACAGAGAAAGTGTGACTGCAGGCTGAAATCTGGCAGACTATCAGAGCAAAACATCTCCAGACAGTTTAATCAAATTCTTGCAGTAGCGCTCCGCACAGTGGGATCCAGTAAACGCTTGTCACAAACGGGTCGCCTTCTTACACTGACACGTCTCCAGTTCTTCTCAAAGAGATAGTTAGACATACTGTAAAAATGACAATGATATGAAATAAACAAACCAAAAAACCTTTAAAAAGTGATTTCAACATTTAGAAATGAAACTTATGAGACGGTTGTTGTTTAATTTTATTGGTGGTTACAAATATGTAATGTAATCGTAAGCTTGGCACACAGTTTTGGAGAATTTGATGTTCCCCATTCTGACAAAATGCTTGTGCATACTTCACGAGAGGTGTTTCAAAGATGGCCACCGAGTGAAATGACTTGCCTTTAAGAGACTCTGGTCACAGGAAGGAAGCTGTGGTTACACACTGCACTTTTTGCCTCATAGACTTCCATTCATATGCATGTAAATGTGTCAGAATGGAAACACAAGCTCATGCGAAAAGTTTCAAGATTAGTTTCTGACCTGTAAAATCACATCATATGATTGCGTGAGAACAATATACGATTAAAACATGATCTCTCTGTATAGAAATTGAAAATATGGACCAATTGCTCACTTTTTTAATGTCTAATCATCTTGTTTAATCCCGCCCCTTTTCGGAGCGCCGTATGACGGTATTTTGTAAGCTCAAACTCTAGTGTAATCACGGCTTAACGCTGCAGGGCGGTACTGGTAAAAGGTACTGACATTTATTTCTGTTAATCCTAGTCATTTCCCCAGAGCAAATGAATCTAAAGTTAAATTAAACAGTCGCAGAAATGATCTAGCTTTTTTTTTTAGATTTAGTAGTTTACGTTTCTTGTTTTGATCGTGGTTTAAAGGGCACAATATTGGTTATGTTTAGGAAAAAAATACATCGTTATAGATTAATATCTAAATTAATACATGTCTTAACTAGGATTCATCTATTTATTTGATCATATTTTAAGTTCAAATGTATTATTATGCTATATAAAATACTGCTTTGCTTACAGTGGCGCTTCTATTAGAGTTGTCAGCAGATTAAATCTTCTAATCATATTTACTTGCATGCTTTAGTGTGATTAATCACACCCTCATTGTGAAATTAGCATACACTATTAATCTTCTAAACACACTTATTTAGCAATTTTCTATGTCTAGCAAAGTGAAATATTAGAGTAAAGGATGATTCTCAGAAAACTGTAGTCTTTGATGATACATTTCCACAGACAAAAAAATGGATATATGATAAAAAAGTACATAAAATGCATGTATTTATCCCAAATATAAATAATGATAATAAAATTTTAAAATAAAAATAAAAAATAAATTAAAAATAACTTACGAATAAACAAATAAATAAATAAATCTTGACAGAACAAATGTTCACATGGTAAACATAGTGTTTTTTTTACCTAATATTAATACATATTAGATGTTTATTAGTATTTATAAAGTATATATCCTTCATGATCTTATTCCACATCCCTACTGTAAAAAAAAAAAACAATTAGTTGACTTTACTTTAAAAAGTGAGGAAACCTGTTGCTTTTAAAGTGATTAGTTAATTGTACTTAAAATAAGTGAGTAAACCTGTTGCTTTTATAGCGATTAGTTGACTTTACCTAAAATAAGTGAGTAAACCTGTTGCTTTTAAAGCGATTAGTTGATTTTACTTAAAATAAGTGAGTAAATCTGCTGCTTTTAAAGCGATTAGTTGACTTTACTTAAAATAAGTGAGTAAACCTGTTGCTTTTAAAGCGATTAGTTGACCATTAAAAAAAATGTAAATCTGTGACTTTTAAAATGAGTAGTTGCCTTTACTTAAATAAGTGAGTAAACCTGTTGCGTGTAAAAATTATTAGTTGACTTTACTTAAAAAAGTGAGTAAACTATTTGCCCTAAAATTTATAAGTAAATGAACTATGTGCATAATTATAAAAAAAAAAAGTTAAATCAACTTAACCGTTCCAAATTATGACAAGTTTACTCACATTTTTAATTGAAGTCAACTTGTTCCTTTTAAGGCAATAAGTTTACTCACTTTTTTAAATGAAAGCAAATAATCACTTTTTAAACTTTACCTAAAAACCTAAAACCTAAACTCAAGTACTACCTTAACAACTATTAATATGGAGAAAATTATGAGTTTATTTAGGCAAAGATCATATTTAATTGTTTATTAGTTAAAAAATAAATAAAGTGTCACAAAAGTTGTCAAGCTGCCAAGTATGGTCTGCACCTCCGACATCCAAAAACGGGGGAGGGACTGTAGCTCCAGACCAGAGATGCCCAAGCTAGGGCCCACGGGCCAAAGATAGCCATGGTAACCTTTGATTTGGCCCACCATCCCATCTGAGAAGAGATTTAGAATGATGGGAACGTTGGGGCAAATGCCTTCAACAGAGATCATCATTTCTAGTTTAATGTAACCTTTTGTTTGTTTGTTTGATTGTTGAGCTACAAAATGTCAAGTGAAATGAAATGTTTCAATTAAATGTTGTGCATGAATCAGATTCTTAAAAATGTAAATGCTGTCACTTGAAGATAGAGGACAATGCACAGCATTGAACACCATTGTGCCACAGCCATAACACCCTGCAGCCCAAGACTCATTGAAGCTGAGCTGAGCCTGGTCAGTACCTGCATGGGAGACCACTCGGGAAAACTAGGTTGCTGTTGGAAGTGGTGTTAGTGAGGCCAGCAGGGGGTGCTCCACCTGCAGTCTGTGTGAGTCCTAATGCCCCGGTAAAGTGAAGGGAACACTATACTGTCAGTGAGTGCCATCTTTCGGATGAAACTTTAAATTGAGGTCCTGACTCTGTGCTCATTAAAAATCCCATGACACTTCTCGTATAAGAGTAGGGGTGTAACCCCGGTGTCCAGGCCAAATTTATGTTTTTATTGTAAGAAGTTAATTATAAATTGTAAACAAAAAAAGTATCATTATTAATATGATTAAAGTATTTTTTCAATTTATTTTGGAATAATAATACATTAGTAAATTACATGATATATTTACCTTCAGCCCACCACCCTCAATTAAGTTTGGTTTTTGGCCCTTTATAAGCAAACGTTTGGGCACCCCTGCTCTATACTATCTAACAGGGGACCAGGGTTTCTGCTGATCTTAAAGAAACTAAATAAATCTTAAAGAAACAAAAATCATATGCACATTTGTTTTTCTTTTTCAGCCTGTTTTCATATTAGAACAAAAAAATATATATACTTTTTTGTTTTATAAACACATGCCAAGTGGGGACCTGAAGCCCTGAGGGACATATACTGCACCTATATATGAGGAGACCTTCATAGACTGCAGTGACAATGAATGTAAAACAAAAAGATGCTAGAACACACACACCTACAGTTGAAGTCAGAATTATTAGCCCCTGAATGATTAGCCCCCCTATTAATTTTTTTCCCAATTTCTGTTTAAATTTCTGTTTTTCAACACATTTCTAATCATAATAGTTTTAATAACTCATCTCTAATAACTGATTTATTTTATCTTTGCCACGATGACAGTAAATAATATTAGACTAGATATTCTTCAAGACACTTCTATACAGCTTAAAGGCTTAACTAGGTTAATTTGGTTAACTAGGCAGGTTAGGGTAATTAGGCAAGTTATTGTATAATGATGGTTTGTTCTGTAGACTATCAAAAAAAATATAGCTTAAAGGGGTTAATAATTTTGACCTTAAAATGGCTTTTAAAAAATTAAAAACTGTTTTTATTCTAGCCAAAATAAAACAAATAAGACTTTCCCTAGAAGAAAAAATAATATCAGACATACTGTGAAAATTTCCTTGCTCTGTTAAACATCATTTGGGAAATATAATAAAAAAAATAAATAAATAAATAAATAAATAAATAAATCAAAAAGGGGGCTAATACTTTTGACTTCAACTGTATATTCACACACATGCACCCCCCCACACACACACTAGGACTGCACAATAAATCTTTCAGCATCGATATTGCAATGTGATAATTTCGTCACAAGAGTCTGGATTAAAACATTATTATTTTTACCTTTTGTATCATTACCAACGATTATTTTTATTGATTTATTTTTATTATTCAATTACCGTACCCGAATACTTGTTAGTCTTGAGAGAAAAAAAAATACTTTATTTCATATCTTTTTATTTACTACTCCTATAAATATTCCAGCATATGTTTTACGCAGCGGATGCCCTTCCAGCTGCAACCCAGTACTAGGAAGCAACCATACACACTCTCATTCACACATACACTCATACACTACGGCCAATTCAGTTCATCCAATTCCCCTATAGCGCATGTGTTTGGACTGTGGGAGAAACCGGAGCACCCGGAGGAAACCCAAACCAACACAGGGAGAACATGCAAACTCCACACAGAAGTGCCAACTGACCTAGCCGAACTCAAACCAGCGACCTTCTTGCTGTGAGGCCACAGTGCTAACCACTGAGCCACCGTGCCACTCCAATCAATCTGAAATGATTAATTATTTCCAAATAGAGATATTCAGCTCATCTGGTGAAACTGTATTCAAATCGCAAAATATATTGCAGAGGAATAAAATATCGCAATGTTAGATTTTTCCAATATCATGCAGCTCTAACACACACACACACACACACATTTGCTGTGGCACCCAGGGAGCAATTAGGGGTCTGGTGTCTTTCTCAAGGGCACCTCAGTCACAGGTATTGAAGGAGGAATAAATATCTGTTCATTCACTTATACACTTTCTTCTGCTTCTGGGAATTGAACCTCATGACCTCTGGGTTACAAGTCTGTCTCGCACATTTTTTACTGTACGACTTTAATTACTTTATATAACATGTATCTATGCAGTGATGGGATGTTTTGATGTTCAGTGCAGTAAATGAGGCTGTTTTACTCTCCTCTGAAGCAAATCACAGATGCTTTAAAGTTCGACAATCTCTTAATGACGTGCACAGATGAACTGTTCACCACAAAACTAGCAATGTCAGCTGACTAAATCAATACGGTTAGTTTCGATTTCATGTGGACTGAAAGGGCACAGAACTGTGTGTAGGTATAGTGTGTCCACAGTCATATTGGAGCGACAGTACAATTATAGAAGAAGACGATGCAATCTCGGTTTGTGGACGTTAAATCATATTTATTTTGTACATTAACATTACGTATGTCCATACAGCAGTGGATATTAACATGCATCCTGTAATTAATCTGTCGATTATTTTTTTAATAATTAATGAATGAGCATTCATTTCATTCATTAATTTTTTTTTCGGCTTAGTCCCTTTATTAATCTATGGTCGCCACAGTGGAATGAACTGCCAACTTATCCAGCATATGTTTTACACAGTGGATGCCCTTCCAACTGCAACCCATCACTGGGAAACTCCCATACACACTCATTCACACACATACACTACGGACACTTTAGCTTACCCAATTCACCTGTACCGCATGTCTTTGGACTTGTGAAGGAAACCGGAGCACTCAGAGGAAACCCACGCGAACACGAGAACATGCAAACTCCACACAGAAATGCCAACTGACCCAGCTGAGGCTCGAACCAGCGGCAATCTTGCTGTGAGGCAAACGTGCTACCACATTTATTTCCAACCCTTTATTTAAATACAGAACTAAAATCTTGTGCAGACGCATGTTGTCCTTGAACATCCCTGAGCTGTTATAATCAGAATAATAAAACATATACTTAGTAGTTTTGTCCTGTTTTTAATCTTAATATCTAAAAATAAATCTTAAATCAAGACACATACTGTACATTAAGTAGCACAATAAATTATGTCTTATACTTAAAATTTTTTATGATATAAAAACACCTCAAAATTGAGTGATTATTTGCTTAAAACAAGCTAAATTATTTGCCAATGGGGTAAGATAATTAATCTTAATGAGATATAATCTCAAACAGAAGTTTTAGGCATCACTTAATTTTCTCATGCCATGTTTCATCTAGTCTTGATTACATTTTTTTTTTAGATATTTGAACTTGAAACGAGACAAAATACTAAGAAAAGCTTTTTTGCAGTGTAGCTTTACATGACAACAGAAAGAAAAATGAATGATCCAAAAAAGGCGAGTGAATAAAAACATGTCTTTAGTCTTGCAATGCAAAGTAGCTACACCACCGCTGCTTTACTCCTGTTATTAACCCTTTCGCTGGTGAAAATATTCTATCTAGGGTTGGGCGATGTTGACCAATTTGGCATCGTACGATATATTCATAATGAATTAATTAATTGTAGCCTACCGTTTTTACTACCTGACCCACATGGTTTTTGCTTTACCCTTAACCAAATCATAAATAAATAAAGCTACAAATGACCACCTGTCAATCACTGTTTTCAGTGGGACTGTATATGAATAGGCGGAGTGATCTGTGTCGCTATAATGGCTTTTTCCCACAGCTGGTGGAGGAGACGAGAGTTCGTTTGGAGATGACTGTAATTTGTATTTTGATTGATGATAACTTTCTTATTTTAATATTATTATTCTGAGGATATAATAACAAGTAAAGGTACTAGGGCTCGACCGTTTTGGTCGCATATGTGCTGGAAATTTTATGCGACCTAAAAATATATTTGGAAGCTTTGTGCGAGTGCATAAATTGTTGCCGTGTGACCTGTTTTCACTGCAGAATCCTCACAGCGTGCGCGGATTTAGGAGATATTTATGCAGAATGCATCTAAAAACACCAAACGCAGTGCTCAGAAACAGATTAAAACAGTTGTTATGTTGTGAACTTGCTGAAGTAAAAAAGGCCCGCAATGCTTGCCCCGCCTTTGTGCTCTTCTTATTGGCCCACTGCTCTAGAACTGAACGCAAATGGATTGGTTAATATCAGCTGTCAATCACTCAGTCAATGCCTTCAGATGACAGGAGCTTCAACCACGGAAATGTGAAGCGCTAAAGATGAGAGAATGAGAATAACACTGACAGATTTAGTTTTAGAAACCACCTAAAGTTACTAATAATGGCACATCTTATTAGTGATCATGTGCTGAATGTTAATCCACTATTTACACCTTTCCAAGAGTGGATAAAAGACTTCCTGGCTTTAAGTCCGCTATGAAAATAACTAAAGCCTTTCACTGTAAAGTCTGTGGGACAGGCTTTGCAGGTAACAGCGTTTGCCACTGAATCTACACATTTTAGGCACGAGAGGTGCTCTATAATCCTTCATTTAATCCTCACCATGCTGTCAGCTGTGCAAGTGGCAGCTATATGTAAAATTTAACAGCTCATTAAAAGACTGTTTTTGCTATTAAGATGACATGCAAATAATAAGTTATATATCAATATACATGTAGGGTGGGGCGGGGCGATGGATCACGATGCCAGCTTAGCATCGTGAAGTTTATCAGCCATCGGCGATGGACAATGGCATCATCTATCAGCCCAACCCTAATTCTATCTGGCCCCAGGAGTGAGTTTTGTTAGGCGATTATTATTTTAGAATGTTGACATAGAATATGACACGTCTTTCTCTGGCTCAGCGCCAGCCAACGCACCAAAGCTCAGATTGAATTTTTCACGTCATGCTTGTCAAGCTGGATAACAAGTAAACACCAGCACCAGGGACATTACCTTCTTCACTTCAAAACGGAACAAATGTAGGTTTCTGTGGTGATTTACCCTGCTGTTGCTCCCTTCCTCCTCATCAAAGACTCCAGCATGTTTGCGTTTCAGGTGCTGGATCATTGCCTTGGTGTTTCTATCATCACTTTTGCATACTTGGCCGTTAACACACTCTTTTTGTTTATTTAGTGTGATATGCTCCCACATCTTGGATGACTAGGATCGCACAGATTTCTCTGCCTTCACCGATTTCCTCTAACGTTATCTCCGCTCGTTTTTTTGCTCTGTTCTGTCTATGAGGCGCTGAACTCTGCTGGCATCAGTGCGCGAGAGAGGCAATCACTTCGTGCTCAACTAAAGTTTTTTTTAATAATCAAACGTCTCTCTGTCGCGCAACACAACAAATTAACTATTAAATTCACTTTTAGTAATCCAAAAAATTTTTTAAGGAGTTTTCACCTTTATTTTGATAGGACAGTAGAGATTTCAGACAGGAAAGCATTGGGAGCAGAGAGAGGGGAAAGATCGGCAAAGGACCTCGAACCAGGAATCAAACTCGGGTAGCTGTAATCACATTTGTGCTATATGTTGGCGCACAGTACCACTAGGCTATTGGCGCCGACTTTAATTATCATTTTTAATTGATTTAATCGATTTGTTGTTGCAGCCCTTGCATCCTGTCACATTTGCCATGCAAAAACAGTGCAAAGTTAAACACTGTGTGTGTGTGTGTCTGTGTGTGTGTGCATGAACTTTAAAATGACATTGTGTGTAACTCATCAGTGCAACTTTTCAACAAATACATCAAATAATCATTGGGAAAGTTCTTACTGTAGTATTTCTCACAGACGTTACGTGAGAACTGCTTCATGTCTGTCACTGTGCTGTTTATCTGACGAAGCCGGGGCGGAGATTGAGGCACACTCAGAAAGGCACATGGGAACGGTGGGCGAGGAGAACTAGCATTAACTGGCACATGCAACATAAACAGCTACATTGTGTTCAGAGCAGACAACTCCAATATTCTGAAAGGTATAAGAAAGAATCTGATGGGTGTTTTGAGCTGAAACTTTACAGACACATTCTGTAGACACAAAAGTATCTTAAATCTGGAAAAAGGGGTAAAAAAAGGTGCCCTTTAAACATAATGACATAAATATACACAATGCACATGTATTTATTATCAAAATACATGTTTTTTTTTTCATCTCAGATGGGATTAATTGTAATCATTCGTTTAACATCACTCAATTTTATGCTTTAGTAGAGTGAAAAACACACATACGACAGCAGAATAGCTCTAGTATTTGATTCTCAGAATTGAGTTGCCATATGGCAGGGCTTTTATGCCATATTGTGAAAGATCTCACTCGGCTTCCTCTCATCTTTATTGTTTTTTTCTGCAGGCTTTCAGGACTTCAGAGTGCTATGGCTGACGTTTTCCACAAGCTCACGTCATGCGTCTGCTGCGTGTGGATCCTCCTCAGTCTTTTATTCAACCCAAGCTCACAAACCGGGTAAGAATGAGTTTCCCCAGTGCTCCAGACTCCAGGGATGCTTTGCTCCTAATGCATTCATTAATAAGGTTGTATTATTGCGTGGGGTCATTTACGATCCGCAAAATGCCATTGGAGCCGAGCGTAGGTGGCTGTAATTCTCTCGCACAAACTGCCATGAATTGAATTTTAGGCGGCGGAGCGGGGCTCGGTTACAAGTGTGACTCAATAAACCTGGAAAGAAACTGACGCTGGAAGAACCTGAGGGATCCCGAGACCAGTTTTTCGGCTCGATTGCGCTGTCGTAATGCCAGTTGTTGTTTTTTTTTACTGCTCATTAGCTCAGTGGTACATGTAAGAAGTGTGATGGTACATGCAAATGGGGATTTTGGGAAAAGGGGATTTTGAGCTTGTGATTATAAAAAGATAGTGGTGTTTTATATGATGCTGAATCAAAACACTCAAACCTCAACATGACATATTACTAAAATGCACTGGAGTATGGGTTTAGGGATGCAGTAATTATAGATTTTTAGTTGTATGATTATAGTCTGTGGAATAATCACGGTTCTAATGATTATTATGCATTCATTCATTTCAAAACACTTCTAGTTCAGTAAATCACTTGAACACTTCTTATATTTTAAAGTGTTAAATATTGCTGCTCAGTAACCAATTAATACAGCACTAAATAATGATACAAAAACAAACAAACAATAGTCCATTTCTTTGTGGACTTAAAGTTTTGAGCATTTAACATAAGTAGTAGCTTTACATTGAAAATAAATGACAGAACGATAGATAGATAGATAGATAGATGGATGGATGGATGGATTGATGGATGAATGGATGGATGGATGGATGGATGGATGGATGGATGGATGGATGGATG
>CAIGQZ010001206.1:1080111-1103538 GCA_903798205.1 Danio tinwini | reverse complement strand
CACACACACATACAGGGTGTGCCATTTATATGGATACACCTTAATTAAATGGCAATGGTTTCCTGAAAACAGTTTCTTGTAAAGTGGATTGGTCGTCGTGGGCCAGTTGAATGGCCCCCAAGGTCTCCCGATCTGACCCCCTTAGACTTTTATCTTTGGGGTCATCTGAAGGCAATTGTCTATGTAATTTATTAGGGTGCATTCATATAAATGCCCCACACTATATATATATATACAGTTTTAAAACTGTGGGGGATGCCCGTTCAGGGGGGCCAGCACCTATTAAGCGGGGCACGAGAATTTGAGGCATGCACTCAATGATGAGGATTTTTATGCGTTCACTAGAGTGAATCTGATTAACGTTAGTTCCACAGCTAACTATCAGGCACCTGTAGAGTTTATGCATTCCAGTCAAACATATACAAATAAAATTGAGGTTTTTTAAACCCATTTTATGGTCAATATTATTAGCCCCTTTAAGCAATATTAGTTTTGGATTTTCTACAGAATAAACCACTGTTATACAATGACTTGCCTAATTACTCTAACTTTACCCTAATTAACCTAGTTAAGCCTTTAAATGTCACTTTAAGCTGAATACTAGTGTCTTGAAGAATATCTAGTCTAATATTATGTGCTGTCATCATGGCAAAGAGAAAATAAATCAGTTATTAGAGATGAGTTATTAAAACTATTATGTGCAGAAATGTCTTGAAAAAAATCTCTGTTAAACAGATAGTGGGTAAAACTATACAGGGGGCTAATAATTTAAATTGAGCTGTAGATGATAAACAGGATGTGATTTTCAATCCACTACCTGGAAAGCACAGCTGGAAACGTGTACAGTGTAAAGTGTTTGTTTGAGGTCGATAATGAAGGCCCTGGGAAGCTTTAGAAGAAAAACTCCTTAAAGTTTTTTTTTTTTTTTTTTCTTCAGATTGTATTGTAGAGATGCGTGGGCCAAGAAACCTGGTATCATCTTTCACCACCTGCCTTTTCCCCCTTGGCAATCGCTCCATACTTCACTTTCTCCTTTACCCTGCACTCACTCTTCTGCTTGTTTTAATGGGCTGTAAATTACCTCTAAAGATTTGCCTTCGCTGGCTTACGAAAACCCACTGGAGAGGCTGGGAAACAAACGTGGAGGATGGTAGACTCATGAATCGCACTAATAAACCTGTGCTTTGAGTTTACTCCGTGGCCTTTCTTCACAAGAACAACATCTGATCATTTATTTGGTTCAGCTCAATATACAGTTCAAGTCAGAATTATTATCCCTCCTGATTTATTAGCCCTCCGGTATATTTTATTTTCTCCAATTTCTGATTAACAAAAAGTTCATTTCTTTTCAACACACTTCTAAACATTCATTCATTCATTTTATTTTCGACTTAGTTCCTTTATTAATCAGGGGTCGCTACAGCGGAATGAACCGCCAACTTATCCAGCATATGTTTTACGCAGCGGATGCCCTTCCAGCTGCAACCCATCACTGTGAAACACCCATGCACACTAATTCTCACACACACCCTACGGACAATTTAGCTTACCCAATTCAACTATACTTCATGTCTTATTGTGGGGGAAACCGGAGCACCAAAAGGAAACCCACACGAACACTGGAGAACATGCAAACTCCACACTGAAATGTCAACTCAGTCAGTCAGGCAGTCAGTCAGTCGACAGCACCCTCTGTTGGATTTACGCGAGAACAGCAGGTGCGAATGGCACTCATGAGAGAAATTTGAGATCTGAAAAAACGTACACACTGGCCTTTGGTGGATCCATGAAAGCAAAAACTGCAAAAAAGTGTGCCTCCTAGGACTAATTGGCACTTTCCAGAAATGTATACAGGGGTACGTATCAATACTGAGCCTGGGTTGACTCAAGCACTCTTACTCTTGCTCTAAATTCTCTGAGCGAAGTTACTAGTTACTGCATAACTATCACTTGTGTGTATTGCCTCTTGTTGAATCACTGAATGCCTCCTCAATTGTAAGTCGCTTTGGACAAAAGCGTCTGCTAAATGTACATGTTAATTAGATTAAAGGTAGATTAATTAGGCAAGTCGTTGTATAATGATGGTTTGTTCTGTAGGCCAGGGGTTTTCAAACTTTTAGGATTTTAAATATTTGCATCTAATACCCCAGTTTGTCATGGGGGCATGAACGAAATGCTCATGAGTGAAAGTGCCGAACTGCAGTTAAAGTCGAAAGATGAAACACCCGAGACTCTGCAGGAAACGTGAAAAGCCTGGTGACGAACATTCAAAAAGCACTTCACGTAACTTCACCCTAATTATATTATTGTCTTATTCAGATGAAGACAAATGACTATTACTGATGTCCATGTAAAGGTAGTCTGTATGTCTTCATGTCGTATGTCTTCAAAAAAAAAAAAAAGAAAGATCCAGAAGGGCGTCCTGATGATTTGATTCAGAAGGGTACATTTTTTTGTCAGACGGCTCACCGGTTAGACTTTCATTCACCGTCATTCATTTTAAAAAGCACCCGCTCCATTTTATTTGTATATATTTTACTGGAACGCATAAACTCTACCGGTGCCTGATAGTTAGCTGTGGAACTAACGTTAGTCAGATTCACTCTAGTGAACGCATAAAAATCCTCATAATAATTTACTCAAGTGCACGCCTCAAATTCCTGTGCCCTCCTTAATAGGTGCTGGCGTGCTGTAGGCAATGGGAAACAAATATTACTTAAGGGGGCTAATAATATTGACCTTAAAATGGTTTAAAAAAGAAATAAAACTGCTTTTATTCTAGCCGAAATAAAACAACTAAGACTTTCTCCAGAAGAAAAACATATTATAGGAAATACTGTAAACAATTCCCCGCTCTGTTAAACCTCATCTGGTGAAAAAAGTCCACAGGAGGGTTACTAATGTTGACTTTGGCTGTATAGAAATGCATTATGCAGAAACGTCACTCAAAGAAAAGCCACAGTGTTCACCCCGTCAGCTCAGTCAATCATGCTGGTATTGTTCATCTGATTGGTTTCTCTCAGGCGCCTGTATATTTTATCTTTTTTAAGCACAGACAACTAACGGAACGCTCATAGACAGTTTCCATTGTTCCTTCACTTATGCTTTGAATGGCTGAATACAGCAGCCGTGTTTCTGTCAAAGAGGCAGCAGCGTCCACTGCTTATTAATATCAATGAGAGGATATTCAGAGACAGAATAGGACGTGGGCTTTATATACAAACAGTGCTCTGGAATGTCATCAAAGCTGCAGTTTTGACTTTACTTGAAGGGGTGTTTATGCGATGTGATTATTGCAGATACGATATATTGAGCAGCACTACTGTGCATGTGATCATGGTGTTTTCAGCCTCTGCCATCTGAGTCACTTCTGCAGCATTTTACCGTGTTATAAGAGAAAAGCTACTGTCTGACTGAAAACTCAGAGATTCTTCAGGACAAACCTGTCAAAAAAAATTAGTACTGTTGTACATTCAATTTCAGGAGTTTCTGATGCTTTATATTTCGTCAATGTGGTTGGTGTTACTGGTTCGTGTGTAATGGTTGACTCGGTATTTACTGAAATAGTTTCAACAGGTTCTGACTGTCTTAATAAAACATAGTAGATTTTCTTAGTGAGTTTTTTTTGGGGGGGGGGGGGGTGGGGGGGGGGGGGGGGGGGTGTTCAATTTCTGTTGTACTTTCTGTTGCCATTGCTGTCACTTGTCTCGTTATCATCTGCATAACAGTGTTTTTTTATTGACATTGCCTAGCGGTAACAAATATAATGTAAAAAGCAAGGGACCAAGAACTGAGCCTTATGGTTCTCCACAGTGTACTTTTGATCAGTATGATACCTCTTCATTAAATGACACACATTGATAACTGTGTAGCATTTCTCTCATTTCTCTTTATGGCTTTCAGCCTTACTCTGCTTCATACTACCATGAAAATAAACGTTGAATACTTCCATCAAGACATCCATCCACATGATTTCCCATTGGATGAAGAATATTAACTCCTATGATTCCACACTCAGTCAAAGAGTCATCAGAAAATGCTTTTGGTTATTGTGAATACACGCCCTCTAGTGGAAAAAAATGCATGTTGTACCTTTAAAATGCATTTTAGCAAAAAAAAAAAAAAAAAAGAAAGCATGACCTTAATGAATTTAATTATGAATTTATTAATAATGTCATCTGGAATGGCAAAGAAAGCGTTCTTGCAGGACTCCCAGTGTTCATCAAAAATTTTTGATTCATCTTCAACACCTCCTCTTTCATCTTACCCCAGACATGCTCAATAACGTTCATGTCTGGAGACTGGGCTGGCCAATCCTGGAGCACCTCGACCTTCTTTACTTTTTAGGAGCTTTGATGTGGAGGCTGAAGTATGAGAAGGAGCGCTATCCTGCTGGAGAATTGCTCTCCCCTGTGGTTTGTAATGTAATGGGCAGCACAAATGTCTTGATACCTCAGGCTGTTGATGTTGATCATCCACTCTGCAGATCTCTCGCACGCCCCCATACTGAATGTAACCCCAAACCATGATTTTTCCTTCACCAATCTTGACTGATTTCTGTGAGAATCTTTGGTTCATGCGGGTTTCAGTAGGTCTTCTGCAGTATTTGTGATGCAAATCTACCTTCTGCCACTTTTCCAAATGATCAGCTAGAAGTCAAGTTATTATTTGTTGATTTTACAATTGGGATCAACAACAAGACTTTTGTCAGGTAGTGTACACTGCAAAAAGCACTATAGAAATAAAGACGAATTGAAATAAATTGCGAGACGCAGTGGAAAGCAGTTATTACATGAAAATCCATCGGTTTTTCAGCTTTAGTGATCACGTTGAGAAGAAGCAATGCTGTTTTATCAGACTAATTACATTTTAGACTATTATAATGCTGAAACATTATAAACACACAACATAATAACGCCTCAATGCTGTTTCACTGTTTTCTAGAAAACCAAACTGGATATCCAGGGTGTGTCATTTGAGATGTTGTAATAACATCAGCTAAATATAGAACAAACTTCTAGTGTTTTTTGTGGTATTTTATTTAAAAAAAATAGTACATGTTATGCCTTTGACTGTTAAACCTGAGTCCAGTCAAAAAATAAAACAGAACAAATAAAATAAAAGGACCCTACATTGTTCTAGAAAGGTAGTATCAATCTGGACGGCTTTCTGGACACAAATAAATCATCAGGACCTTCTTATCTACAGCACACATGGGAGATGATCAGCTTTAAGAATGTCACTGCACTGACAGGCCTGCTTTATCCCTCATCGGCCGGGTGACATAGTACACTGTTTTTACCTGAGCTGCAGGAGACATACTGAGAAAGTCACACACAGAATCTGCAGCCACAGAAATCCACACAATTTTTTTAGCCCATCATTTATTTACTTGTGTAAATGATCCCCTGTGAGCCCATGTAAACAAAACCAAGACACCCTCTTCTCCCCACCGTTTATTGGTCAATACAATACAACTTGTAAGGTAATATTTAGTCTTTTAGTAGATCTATTGTATGTGACTTACTTTGTTTACTAAACAAGTTGTTCTGATTGGATTTGCATCATAAATGTAAAAAAAAGAGTTTAATTGCACATAAATCTGCACATTTTTTTGAGCAGAAATCCAAAAAAAAGCCATGTTCATCAATCAATGACCTGGTTCTTCTAGAGCCTGATGTGCGACAGGTTTTTCTGTGGCTCAGAGCAGATGATGGAGGGTCAGAGGACTCTCTGCCGTGTCTCAAAGCAGTTTTTCCGCCATGTTTACCGCTCCGAGCTGCTGCATTTTCAGCTCCATAATAAAGTCGACAGCCTCTTGAGATGATTCAGTGCAAAACACAGCAGAGTGCCCTGATGGAGAAATACAGCGCACAAACACTCTCTTAAACACACTCTGCAACTACAGAAAGCCTTGTTTTTTTTTTGCTTCTGTTATTTTCTGCAACACTAAAACGGATCGTGCTCATGTTTCAGCGTGATGATCTCTTTAATGGGCTCTTGTGAGTGTTTCTCGAAGGTGCAAAGAGGAAAATCATTCATTCATTCCACCCTCTTTAACCTCCTCGGAGATGAGGAAATTTACACGCAGACTCCCTTTAGCTCAAAAGCACATTCAAAAGCAAACGCCACCAATTCTGCATTTGTATGGAGTTAAAATGTGACAAAACAATCTGAATTTAAATTGTGCTTATATGATTTATTGACAATTGGAATTTAATAAAACTAAATATTGTGTGGCGTTTAAAATTGTTTTAAATTTGAATTTCTTAACTTCAATATTGAACATCTGAAATTTGAGGTTATTATTAAATTACAATTGTCAGTAATTAAAATTAACACAATTCCAGCTCAGATTGTTGGTCATATTTTAAGCTCCAAAAAACAAATTAGTTCATTTGGCCATTTGGGTTAGTTTGGTTGCCTATTTGAGCTAGTTTGATTGGACATTTATGCTAGTTGATTGGCCATTTCGGCTAGTTTGATTAGTCGTTTTGGCTAGTTTTGGGCTAGTTTGGCCATTGGGGTAGTTTGATTGGCCATTTGGGCTAATTTGAGTGGTAGTTTTGGCTAGTTTCGGGCTAGTTTGGCCATTTGGGGTAGTTTGATTGGTAATTTGGGCTAGTTTTTGGTTAGTTTGGCCATTGGGGGTAGTTTGATTGGTAATTTAGGCTAGTTTTTGGTTAGTTTGACCATTTGTGGTAGTTTGATTGGACATTTAGGCTAGTTTGATTGGTCATTTTGGCTACTTTTGGGTTAGTTTGCCCATTTGGGGTAGTGTGATTGGTCATTTGGGTTAGTTTTGGGATAGTTTGATTGGCCATTTTGCTTAGTTTAAGTGGCCATTTGTGCTAGTTTTGGGCTAGCATGATTGGCCATTTGGGCTAGCTTGATTGGCTATTTAGGCTAGTTTTTGGCTAGTTTGATTGGCCATTTGGATTAGATTGATTGGCCATTTGGGCAAGTTTTAGCTTAGTTTGGTTGCCCACTTGGGCTAGTTTGATTGGACATTTATGCTAGTTTTGGGCTATTTTGGCTAGACAGTTGGGCTAGTTTTGGGATGGTTTAACTTGTCATTTGTGGCTAAGTTGTTAGTTTGATTGGCCATTGGGGAAGTTTGATTGGCCATTTGGATTAGTTTAAATGGTCATTTGGGCTAGTTTTGGTTTTATTTGATTGGTCTTTTGGGCTAGTTTTGGTTTAGTTTGATTGGCCATTTGGGGCAGTTTGATTGGTCATTTAGGTTAGTTTGATTGGCTATTGTGTAGTTTGATTTGCCATTTGGGCTACCTTGATTAGCTCTTTGGGCTAGTTTTAGGCTAGTTTGATTGCCCATTTGGAATAGTTATTATTTTTTTTTTTTCCATTTGGACTATTTTAATTGGCCATTTGGGTTTGTTTGATTCAACATTTATGCTAGTTTTGGGCTATTTTGATTGGAGAGTTGGGCAAGTTTTGGGCTGGTTTGATTAGCCATTTTAAATAAGTAGTTTAAAGAAGCAGCTATAATCATTTTTTGTTATTCATTTCATTTTAAATAAGTTGTTTGAATAAACAGTAAAACATGTTTTGTGCATTTATAGTTTTATGCAATACATTTTTCTTGACATGGCTGTAGTTTGCAAGTTGTTGGAAACTCTTTAAAGGTCAGCACGTAATTGGTTGAAGGTGTTTTCCAGCACAGACCTTGATTGAGGAGAGCACTCATTATCTCATCAGCTTTCTGTCCATCATGCCCTCCATCATGCCACCACATTGTTCATCAGGGAATCACAGCTCCAGAAACGCATAATTATGCTGCATATTTCAGGTAATTAAAGAAACAGGGGGTTGGCTGCATATTCAAGACCCTATTTGCAACTTTGGGGGATATAATGCTGCCAAATCCCAGAGCTGGGATTTCTGCAAAAGCCGTATTCAATTGTGTGACAGGTTTCACTAATCCACTTGGACTTACATTAGTTCTCTCCTCTGTCTGCTTTTTTGTTGTTGTTGTTTTACGCAGTTTTCTCACTTCAGCTCATTTTCCTACTTGCCCACATGCATGAAACTGCCCACAGTCTGACGACAACCTGCTGTAATGGTGGACAATATGACTTCAATATTATATCATTGTATGTGTATGGTTCTCAGAAAGACCTTTGTGTAGAAAATACTGACAATAAATTAAATATAAAAATAAAACACTGCTTACTGCATGAAAAATATCAATCTAAATTTGAGAAATAAATTAATTAGGAAGATGTACGATAGACAGATGTAAGAAATTATATACCCATTTGGGCTAGTTTGATTGAACATTTATGCTAGTTTGGGCTAATTTGATTGGATAGTTGGGCTCTTTTGGCGTGGTTTGATTGGCCATTTGGGCTAATTTAACTGGCAACTTGGGCTAGTTTGATTGCCTATTTGGGCTTATTTGATTGGCCATTTGGGCTAATTTAATTGACCATTTGGGCTGGTTTGAATGCCCATTTGGGTTAGTTTATTTTGCCATTTGGGTTAGTTTTGGGTTAGTTTATTTGGCCATTTAGGCTAGTTTGATTGGCCATTTGGGTTAGTTTATTTAGCTGTTTGGGTTAGTTTTGAGTTAGTTTGATTAGCCATTTAGGGTAGTTTGATTGGCCATTTAGCGTAGTTTGATTGGCCATTTGGGGTAGTTTAATTTGTCATTTGATTTTGTTTTGGGTTAGTTTGATCGCCCAATTTGGACTTGATTGGTTATTTTTGGTTAGTTTGATTGGCCATTTGGGCTAGTTTAATTGGCCATTTGGGTTAGTTTTGGGTTTGTTTGATTGCCCATTTAGGCTAGTTTGAGTGGACATTTATGCTAGTTTTATGGCTGTTTTGATTGCCCATTTGGTTGATTGCCCGTTTGACTGGATATTTGGGTAGTTTGATTAAACATTTGGGCTAGTTTGAGGCAAGTTTGATTGACCATTTTGGCTAGTTTGATTGGATATTTGAGCTAGTTTGATTGGACATTTATGCTACTTTTGGTCTAGTTTGATTGGACATTTGGGCTGGTTTTATTGGCCATTTGGGCGAGTTTGATTGGTCATTTGTGGCTGGTTTGACTGGACAATTGGGCCAGATTTGGGTTAGTTTGATTGGACATTTGGGGTAGTTTGATTGGCCATTTAGCGTAGTTTGATTGGCCATTTTGGGGCCCAATTTGGACTAGTTTGACTGGTCATTTGTGCTAATTTTGGGCTAGTTCGATTGGATATTTGGGCTAGTTTAAGTTACAGGTTTTCAACATTCTTACAAATAACATAGTTTGTGTTCAACTGAGAAAAAAAAACAAAATAGGTTTGTGACAAATGAAGGTTGATTAAATGATGGCACAATTGAAATTTTTGGGTGAAGTATCTCTTTAATTGAAGAATCAACATTATATATTCTCTCTTAAAATGAGCCAAAGCATTTAAACTTAAAACAGGATCACACATACATGCATGTTGTATACAATTGTTATATTAAGACTTGAAAGCATTTACAATGCAAAATTATTACTTGTTGTTTCTCTGAATACTAAAGCTTACTTCAACAAACCATGACAAATATGTTTTGTCACTAAAGATTCAATGTGACTGAGTTTTAAATAGACAAAATTAAATGAGTGATTACAGCTAAAATAAAGTCTTATAACACAATGGTGTGTTTTCTTCTAACACAGGGCTGTAACCGGCCACAGAGAACCCATTCCCGATGACAGCAAAGACAACATCACCATCTTCACCCGGATCTTGGACCGCTTGCTGGACGGTTACGACAACAGATTGCGTCCCGGGCTTGGAGGTACGATTTACACTGCCTTCCTCTGTGTCCGCATGCTTTCATATCGACACTTCTCGCACACGTCTCACACCTCTGAGAACCATAACAGATTGTGTTTTTAAAGCAGTGAAATTACTCATCTTTTCTCGCCACTGTTATGTTTATCAATTGCAAAATCTGTCTGAAATCGCAGAACAGCACTCTCTGGAGATCACTTACAAAACCTTATGCTTCATGTGTTATAGATCTGGGGTGAAAATAAATAAGAAGTCATGACCGCTGCTGTGATGGTGCGTCAGGGTTGCCAAGTCTGTGTTTTTCCCTTGGTACTAGGCTATGTTTGACCACTTGTCACAAGTTTCTTTTATTTTATTTTTTGTGGGTTAAAGGTGCAGTGTGTAGGGTTGACCTTGTGGTTGAAATAGGTATTGCTGTCCAAATTCTTAATATTGTAGTTTTTAATCCAATCAGCTTGTCCTGTGATGACATTTGGCATTTAATTGATCATTTGGGATAGTTTTTGTTTAGTTTCATTGCCCATTTGGGCTAGTTTGATTTCCCATTTGGGCTAGAAATTTTGGCCATTTGGGTTAGTTTTGAACTAGATTGATTGTCCATTTGGGCTAGTTTGATTGGACATTTATGCTAGCTTTGGGCTAGTTTGATTGGACATTTGGGCTTTTTTGGGCTGGTTTGATTGGTCACTTGGGCTAATTTGATTATCAATTTGGGCTAGTTTGATTGGCCATTTAGGCTAGTTTTGGGCTAGTTTAATTGGCCGTTTGGGCTAGTGTTTGGGCTAGTTTGAATTACTATTTAAGCTAGTTTGTTTGGCCATTTGGACTCGTTTGAATTCCAATTTGAGGTAGTTTGATTGGACATTTGGGCTAGTTTGAGGCAAGTTTGAGTGATCATTTTGGCTAGTTTGATTGGAAATTTGGGCTAACTTGATTGGCCATTCGGGTTGGTTTGATTGGACAGTTGGGCTAGTTTTAGGCTAGTATTATTGAGCCAGATTTGGGCTAGTTTGACTGGACAATTGGGCTAGATTTGGGCTAATTTTACTGGACATTTCAGAAATTTTGATTGAACATTTGGGCTAGTTTGAGGCAAGTTTGATTGACTATTTTGGCTAGTTTAATTGGCCATTTGGGCTAATTTTGTGCTAACACGATTTGCTGTTTGGGCTAGTTCTGTGAACACCTGACAACCCTGCAGTGCACCCACAGATTGCTCTTACAAACAGATTGCTCATACAGCCAGCATGCCTGACAATTGAGCCTTACATTTTAAACCATTCATCCAATGTTTGTGTTTGTAATGTTTGTATTATTATTTTTTATTAAAAACCACCTTATGTGGATCTTTAACTGTGAATCTGCATCTCATTTTGAGGGCTGCTACTGTCCTTTAGAAGTTTCATTTTTGGCTGGGTCGACATACATTGAGACAACCTTCAAGACTGAAAGTAAATATGCAGTTTTTTTACTTAATACAATGAAATAATTGGCTAAACTGGCAGTGGGCTGGTTATAGTGACCAAAACAAAGAGATTCCGATGCGTAGCACACGTTTTTAAAAGAGATAACTGACTTGAGCATTGCTTTTCAGAAAAAAAATATGTTCACTTAGCATGTTTCTTAAATATCTGCAAACATATTATGGTATTTTTATGCTTACAATTTGTCAAAAACCTACACACAGCACCTTTCAAGTTTCAACATATTGTATTAATTAAATCTATATGGTTGCGTTTAATTATGTTAATCTACCAAATTTATATTCCACCAATGATTAAAAGCTGTGCTAGGATGATAAAAAGAGTAGAGAAGGAGAGAGGACGGATTCTGTGTGCAGCTGTTTTTGTTTCTATGGTAACAGATTAGCAGGACCCTGTTGCTAAATAATAACTAGAAAAAAAGTGTATGTACAGTATACTAGAGAAGAAAGACGGTGGATTACAATTTGATTAGGAATATTTTAAATGTTTATTTTGTATTTTTCCTTAACCCCATTACGTTTTTAGCTGGATGGAACATGACAGTCACATGAGAGAGACCCTGCCAGCTATGCTGTCAATCTTAAAGTCCCCTAGAAGTGCTTTGAAATGTGCATTTTTATTTGATGTTTGACATACTTCCCACTAAAACATGAAGACAGAGTGGAGCATAGAGTAGTCCCTCCCCTTTAAAAAAATAAAATAAAAAAAACAGCCAATTGCATTTCGTTTGGATCACAGCTCTGCACATCAGACTCAAAACAGCCGCAGTGTCTGACTAGCCATTTCTATACTTCAAAATACAGTTTTATGTGTAATTTAAATGATGCTGGTATGCTGGTCTTGCTGGTTTCAGTGCTGGTATTGCTGATTTTAATGCTGGTTTTGCTGGTCTCGATGCTGGTCTTGCTGGTTTCAGTGCTGGTCTCAATGCTGGTCTTGCTGTCCTGAGTGCTGGTCCTGACCAGCATTGAGACCAGCAGGACAAGCATTGAGACCAGCAGGACCAGCATTAAAACCAGTAAGACCAGCATCAAGAACAGCAAAACCAGCATTGAAACCAGCAAGACCAACATGCCAGCATCAAAACATACCTTACCAGCATATGCTGTTTTTTTTCAGCTGGGCTTTAAATTTTTTTTCTTAAATATTTCCCAAATGATGTTTAACAGAGCAAGGAAATTTTCACAGTATGTCTGATAATAATTTTTCTTTCGGGAAAAGTCTTATTTGTTTTATTTTGGCTAGAATAAAATCAGTTTTTAATTATAAAAAAATTCATTTTAAGGTCAATATTATTAGCCCCTTTAAGCTATTTTTTTGATAGTCTACAGAACAAACCATCATTATACAATAACTTGCCTAATTACCCAAACCTGCCTAGTTAACCTAATTAACATAGTTAAGCCTTTAAATGTCACTTTAAGCTGTATAGAAGTGTCTTGAAGAATATCTAATCAAATATTATTTACTGTCATCATGGCAAAGATAAAATAAATCAGTTATTAGAGATGAGTTATTAAAACTATTATGATTAGAAATGTGTTGAAAAAAATCTGCTCTCAATTAAACAGAAATTGAGGAAAAAATAAACAGGGGGGCTATTAATTCTGACTTCAACTATCTGCTGTGGGGGTTCTCATGACATTAGCGTGAAACCAAACTTTAGTCACCTCTAAGGAAATCATATTTAATGAATCTGAATCCCTTATACAGTATAGTACTATTCTCCAAATAAAAACAGACACTGTGTGTAATAGATTTAATTTTGAATCTCCTAGTTCCCTGTATATTGACTGTGTATGCGAGTGGGCAATTATTTTCCTCCTAGGGGCTAGCAATAGAGAGGTGCTGTGCACAGCATGTTTCAAAAAGACCAATAAGAAGATTAACACAGTTTTGTTTGCCGTTTATTATTATATATATATATATATATAGATGTGTGTTTAGAGTGTTTAGGCGAACCCTTGATTTAAATGAGTGAAACTCTCTTTGACAAGTGAAAAAAATCACCAATTTCAGCATCCGCAATATCGTTTAGAAATACTAGAGAGGGATACAGTGATTTTCGAAAAATAAACTTTGTATAGTGGCGCAGTAGGTAGTGCTGTTGCCTCACAGCAAGAAGGTCGCTGGTTCGAGCCTCGACTGGGTCAGTTGGCGTTTCTGTGTGGAGTTTGCATGTTCTCCCTGCGTTCCCATGGGTTTCCTCCGGGTGCTCCGATTTCCCCCACAGTCCAAACACATGCAGTACAGGTGAGTTGGGTAAGCTAAATTGCCCATAGTGTATGAGTGTAAATGTGTGTGTATGGATGTTTCCCAGTGATGGGTTGGAGCTGGAAGGGCATCCTCTGCGTAAAACATGTGCTGGATAAGTTGGCGGTTCATTCCGCTGTGGTGACACTGGGTTAATAAAGGGAATAAGCTGAAAATAAAATAAATAAATAAATAAATAAATAAATGAATGAATCAATGAATGAATGAATGAATGAATGAATTAATTAATTAATGATTAGGAGTGGGGCAGCACTGTGGCACAGTGGGTAGCACAATCACCTCACAGCAGGAAGGTCGCTGGTTCGAGCCCCGGCTAGGTCAGTTGGCATTTCTGTGTGGAGTTTGCATGTTCTCACCGTGTTGGCGTGGGTTTCCTCCGGGTGCTCCGGTTTCCCCCACAAGTCCAAAAACATGTGGTATAGGTGAATTGGGTAAGCTAAATTGTCTGTGAATGAGTGTGTTTGGATGTTTCCCAGTGATGGGTTGCAGCTGGAAAGGCATCTGCTGTGTAAAACATGTGCTGGATAAGTTGCCGGTTCATTCCATTGTGGCGACCCCAGATTAATAAAAGGACTAAGCCAAAAAGAAAATAAATGAATGAATAGGAGTGGTATGTTTTAAGTTTTTATATAATTGGGCAAGTTTGTTTCGCCATTTGGGCTAGTGCTGTTGGCCATGTGGGCTAAATTTGGGCTAGTTTGATTTTCCATTTGGGCTAGTTTGAGTCTCCATTTGTGCTAGTTTGATTGGTCATTTGGGCTAGTTTTGGGCTAGTTTAATTGGAAATTTAGGCTTGTTTGATTGGCCATTTGGGCTAGCCTGATTGGCCATTTTGGGCTAGTTTGATTGGATATTTAGGCTAATTTTGGGCTAGTTTGATTGGCCATTTGGGCTAATATGATTGGACATTTGGGCTAGTTTTGAATGGCCATTGTGTTGGTTTTGTTGTCAAAACCTGACAACTCTGTGGTACACACACATATTGCTGTGTTTAGTCATCATGAAGCTGATTGGTTCCCCTTATCATGTTAGATTTAGAGCGTTAACGTTAAATGCTAGCCCCTGAGCATTGATTAAGTATAGCACATTAAGTACTGTAGTGTATGAGTGTACATTAGTGTCCTAATGACATTTACAGAAATGTTGCACAGAAGCCCATCAGACCGTCTCCCTCTGTGTGCGTTTTCTCTTCTCCACAGAGGTCTCACAGAGGGAATCCCCAGTGACCTCTGAAAGTACAGAGCCTAAATTGTGAGCCCTGCGGTGGGCAGTCAGAAATCAAGTTGTATGTTTTTTTTTTTAATTAATGAGCGAAGTCACATTGGCACACTGAGAGCGACGTGTGGTGGAGCTGGACGCTTTCCATCGCCTCTGCTGCCGGAGTCCTGCTGTCTCCTGCATTTTGGCTGCTCTCCAGTCACCTCTCTCTAGCTCCATCAAATCTGCCCATTTCCACCCTGCTTTACATAGATGCTGATGTGTATTACAGCACTCATCAGATCAAAGTTGATAACTGGAACATGATGACTTACTTCAGCTGACATGAGGTGGTTAAATGCCAATAGCTCACTATGCTTTATAGTGACCATAAATGCTCAATTACAAATGTATAATTGATATTATTATTAATAATAATAGTACTACTGGAACACATGTACATGACTTAAAATAGTAAAAATGTAAATATCTTTTCACCTTCACCCTGAAACTCTTGCTGCTTACTGTGGTGCTGTTGCTGAAAGTCTTTACATTAAACTCCCCAACAACACAATAATTCATCCAAGTGTTCTTTTAGTGCAGGACAAAACAGGCACTATCTTGGAATTTGATGATGTAGCTAATAATCAAACATAATGCAGAACTACAAACCCAACATACTAAGCAAGCTTTTTTCATTGGGGAAATTGATTCCCTTTCCATGTGTACGTGTGCTTTATTATTGCGCATGCATGCACAAACAGCTAGAATGCAGACTGAAGAACAATAATATGCTGAAGACAGTGGCGCAGTGGAATTAGTTGACTCTCTGGTATTTGAATAGTCATTGATTTCACAAAAGATGGAAGTCTAAAAACAAATTATTGGTAATAAAACAAACAAACAAATAAAATGAGGAAAAACACAATAAATGTTGAAGGTTGAGTGAAGGTTACAGTGATACATATTTTTTTTGTGATAATGGTCATTTGTAGCACAACCTCTTAGCATTCCAAATTGTTTCTATTAGGTATGTAACTGATTGTATGGGCAGTGTTGGGAGTAACGCCTGTTTCACACTGCAAGCGTCAGCAGCGCGCCGAGCAGCGCGTGTTTTTTCGGCATCCATGTTAACAGATTAGAGCTTTCATACCGCATGCAGAAGCAGCGCGTCAGCATGAGTGTCGCTGAAGCAGCAGTGCCGCGATAGTTTCAGCGCTGGGTCTATTTTTGCTGCGATGCTCACGCTCAATTAAAGTGACAGTGCATTGATAATGACCAAAACACATTGAATGACAGTAAAAAGTAGCAATTTTACCCAATAAATGCATCAATAATATTAACTTATTTATATATATACTTTTTGCCCCCCTAATACACCCCACTCTCCTCTCCTCATAACTCAGACTCATCATAATCACTGCACTACTTAACATTTGCACATTTAAAAATTGCACATATTCATTGCACTGATTCATTTATTTGAACTGTACACA
Source organism: Danio tinwini (assembly GCA_903798205.1). Lineage (NCBI taxonomy): Eukaryota > Metazoa > Chordata > Actinopteri > Cypriniformes > Danionidae > Danio > Danio tinwini. The sequence continues at coordinate 1,087,290 of CAIGQZ010001206.1, read as the reverse complement.
CCTACTGCACATGTACATTTGTAAATTATGTACACATCCACTGTACATATACATTTGTAATTATGTTTATCTATCTGCACACTTCTGATTATTAATAGCAACCTGTACATTTATCCATCTACTGTAAATCTCTGTTCATAGCTAACACAACCTGTATATAATGTTCATAGTACATCCATTTGTAAATATCACCATAATTTTTCTATAACTGCACTTTATAACTTATACCTGTATCCTGCACTTGCTGCTATTGCACTCCTGGTTAGACCTAAACTGCATTTCGTTTCCTTGTACTTGTACATGTGTGATGACAATAAAGTTGAATCTAATCTAATCTAATCTTATATAGTCAATCAAATGAACTTGAAGCTGCAACAAATATGTATTTAGCAAACCAAATGTAAAACAATTTTAGTATCAGTTTTGCTTAAGAGAGGGGAAAAAGAAGTGGCCGCTTTAAGACTGCTATTTACGGGAGTTGTAGTCCATAGCGAAATGTATTGTGGGTGGTGCAGTTCGACACGCATGCTGGATGATGTGAGCTCGCTGTGTGCTGTGCAGTTAAAGCAGAGGAAGAAAGTTTTATTCTGCATTGTTTTATGTTCACTCAAGTTATTCCACCTGGAAGCGGTTTGCACTGTGAACCTGACAACACGAAAATAAGTACAAGAAGGGCATGCATTGATTACTTCTGTCTGTATCATTCTTTGCACGAGCATGACTTACAGAGCCTTTACTCTGCCGCTGGACATCGGTGAAGCGGAGAAAGTAACACTAAGTTTGATCATGTATACATATCATTATAATTATACTGTATGAATATTATTATAACTAGGCCTGCAACATCCTGGGATTACTTTTAAATTACAGTAACAAGTAATCTGTAACGTATTACAGTTTGGAAGTAACTTGCACAACACTGTTTATGGGTGAGTACAGATATCCCAACCTGATCTCATGAGAAAACGTAATTATTTTACGTTTTGTCAGTTTAGTGGCTAATTTGTACGAGTTCGTACGAAATTGTAAAATTTGAAAAAGGAGGCGTGGCACCCAACCCCGCCCTTAAACTCAACCGTCATTGAGTGACGAGCAAATCATACAAAATTTTACGAATTAGATTGTACGAATTCATACGAATTAGCCACTAAATCAAATAGTTACGAATTGCTGTGAGATTGTGTTGGATATCCTGACAACATTGGAAACACCTCCAGCCTGACAGTGTTGTGTAATTACAGCAATTCTACAGGGACACACTAAGGTCAAAGGAATTGTATACTGTATATAGAGACACCAGTGACATAGAAAGACATCTTTGTAATTGCATCCTCAGTTCAGAAAAAAAAATTCAACGTGCCTTGGGATCAGTGTTCCACATGTATCTTGAGACAGTCCTTTTAATGGGAACTCATTGCATCATGAGCTGACCCAATGCACAATTAGTGCAAAAAGATCCAATAAAAACTAATGAATGAAGGGTAGCTTCTTATGGTCTCTTTGACCAGAAGAGACTTTACTTCTTGTTTTTAAAAACAGAGCTTCACATTTCACTTCAGCAGTGGTGTTGATCGTGGACTGGATGGATATCCATATGAGAAATGCAGCCTTCTAAAACATGGCAGGTCTAGCAAGACAGCCTTTTCAGGGCTACTAGAAAAAAAATGAGCACACAATGTTGTGGTATGACACCCGCTAAGGGGGCTTGCCCTGAAACCCCTGAACATCTCAGTGGTAGGGCTGATTTTAACAGTTTTGATGCCATGAAATGACCTACTGGCAGGAAACCAGCAACCTTCTTGACTGGGGGACTGATTGAAAAGACAGCGCCTGGTCTTTATCAAGGGAACAAACATCCCAAAACAACCTCTTTTGCCCCCAGTGAACTACAAGGTGGACGCCATGCTTCAGTAGTGGTGTTGTGCAGAAAAACAGATGAAAGACCTGCTGGGAACTCACAGAGAACGTGACGGGTTTAAGATCATCAAGCTAGAAATACGTTCTCTACCAAGGGGGATCACCATTAGATCTTTAATTCCTTTGAGAACAGGGTTGAACTTTATGTAAACGTCATGTTTTTGGCTCAGTTGGAAACACAACTGAAACGTACCTGACTGTCAACTAACATAATAGAGGAAAGTGCGACTCTAGTCACTGAGAATTCCAATAGCAATATAATTTTTGTAGGTATGGAAGGCATGGTCTGTGGTCCAGTGATTCCTTTTAACATCCACAGGAGTTAATCAATGCCCTCATCTGTCTTAATGAGCAGATTAGCTTGCTACGCATGCAAAAATGTCATGGACTTGTTTGATTGTCCATTTGGGCACATTTGATTGGCCAAGTAGGCTAGTTTGGGGCTAGGTTGATTGTCTGTTTGTACTAGTTTGATTGGACATTTGGGCTAGTTTGATTGGCCATGTGTGATAGTTTTGGGCTAGTTTGATTGTTCATTATGCTTTTTTGACTGGCCATTTGGGCTAGTTTGATTGCAGATTAAGCTGGTTTTTGATTGGCCATTTAAGCTAGTTTTGGGCTAGTGTGACTGGCCATTTTGGGCTAGTTTGATTGTCCATGTTACCTAGTTTTGGGCTAGTTTTATTATGCATTTGAGCTTGTTTGATTCAACTATTAGTCCAGTTTTGTCATTTCCGCAAGTTAGATTAGCCAATTTAATTATTTTGATAGCCTAGTTTTGGGATAGTTTGATTGGCCATTAGGCTTGTTTGATTGGCCATTTGGGCTAATTTTGGTCTAGTCTGATTGGCCATTTGAGCTAACTTTCGGCTAGATCGATAGGACATTTGGACTCGTTTTGGGCTAGTTTAATTGGCCATTTGGGCTAGTTTTTGGCTAATTTGATTACCCATTTGGACTGGTTTTAAGCTCGTTTGATTGGCCACTTGGGCTAGTTTTTAGCTAGTTTGATAGGCCATTTGGGCTTGTTTTGAGGTAGTTTGATTGGCCACTTGGGCTAGTTTTTAGCTAGTTTGATTGGGCTAGTTTGAAAGTCGTGACATGCGGTCAAGTATGGTGACCCATACTCAAAATTTGTGCACATTACACAGCAGTAAACTCACACAATTGGAACACACACCTGGAGCAGTAGGCAGTCATTGCTGTAGTAGTTAAGGGATTAATGCTTTGCTCAAGGAACTCACCTCAGACTGGTATTTAGGGTCGTAAGAGTATTGGTTATTCACTACCACCACATACAATTCCTGCTGGTGCCAGGACAAAAACCTGCAACCTTTCAATCACACTTGCAACTCTCTAACTATTAGACCACAGCTGCCCCTAATGCTAACAAAGGTTGGTTATAAGACCTGCAAGCAGACAGAAAGCACTCATCTACATTTAAGGTGGATAAAACAAGTTTGTGGGTGTTGTTGAATAGTTTTTGGGCAACTTTGGTGAATGGGATCCACTTCAAACTTTTAACACAAAACACTTTTTTATAATTCATTTGTGTAATACACACTGCATTTACCTTGTATGCTAAGACATCAGTTAAGTCCCCAAGTCAACAGAGTTCAGGACTGTGTGTGTTTCTTTCACACTCTGTGTGGAAACATCCCACTATTCAACCTCTAACTCCTCAGAGCAGACTGAAAAACATTCCAGAGCAAACCTCCGGGTCTGGCATGAGATCATTGCATGCTAACACTACGGGATCTGCTCGCATGCAGTTGAGGGAACGCCAATCTGCTCCAGCTATAAAGCTGCCACCAATCTAGCATACAAACCCCAATGACAGTAATCCAAACCTGAGGCCCAAACCATGGGGTGCAGCCACCCGATTTTCTTTGCTTAAGAAGAAAGGCATGTGTGGATTCATGTCTATAAGACATTGCTTCCATTTTTCATCCTTTCAAACTGCAAACAAATACACCAAAATGTACCGAATGTAAAGTTGGCAACAACAAGGCATCAAAAATATCAAATATAATCAAATAAAAAAATTTAAATTTTGGAATTACCAACTTTACATTTTTTATTCATTTAAATTGCGAGCACCAAACAGATGTTAGCATTCCCGAAGACACGACATTGACATTTTTTATGGTGTCAAAGAAGCAACACAGAACGTTTGATGTGGTGAATTGTTGTCCTTACATATCTATGAAGCGTTTATTTAATATTTCTTTCATATAATAGTTATTTCTGTTCTTATACCCATTCTGTTTTTTGTCCAAGCAGAAAGTGTGACTGAGGTGAGGACAAACATCTATGTGACAAGCTTCGGACCAGTATCAGACACCGATATGGTATGTGCATTCTTACTATTGCTTTATTTTTTAAATGGTCCCTATTGTGTCTTTCATGTGTGGTAAATGTCTTTGTGTACAGGTTCACCCGCTTCGAATGTTATCACTCGAATGGGTGTTATCAGTGGTTATCAGCTGATAGATATGGGCCAGTACTGGTAGGCTCAGAAGGCTGTTATCATCCATCCACATGGTTAATCAGCTATATTAATAAAGAAGACTCCAAGATCCAGATCTGTTTTTACATTACTGTGACGGGTGGGTTTAGGTTTGGGGTAGACTTTAATAAAATACAATTAATGGGAAATTTTATAAATAATATAAATAATTCTTGCTAACTTCCGGCCGCAGCCATGTGTTATGATAACCGCCTTCTGAGACTACTAGTAGGCTGATATTACATGTATTAGCTGATAACGCCCATTCAACCAAATGATAACATTCAAATCAGCTGTCAGGTTTATGTGGTTTACATGGACACAAAGTTGTATAATGACATGGGTATGACCTAGTTGTAACCTATTAAGGTGGTTTGTATAAACTCACCTTAACAAACACTTAATGGGGTCTTTTGAAATGTATAATTTGCTACAGGTCTCCTGTGAGGGTTGGGTTTAAGGGTAGGGTCATATTATAAAAATATATAATACATTATGTCTATGAAGTGTTCTTGAAAACCATGTACAGTGTACAAACATTTGTGTGTATTATGCTTCAGCTAAGTATGATTGCACGTAGAATAAAGCAAATTGTTAGCAGACAAATGCATGCAGGGAAAATGAGATGTGTTCATTGCTGCTGAATTTAATTTAGAAAGATTTGTTGTCAAATGTTCCACAGAGGAAGACATAGCATCCTCCTTTATTTCCCTTTGTCCCAGTGAATGTGTGAAACCGTGTTCCTTTATGGGCCTCATTTAAGAGAGAAGATAATTGGTTGCGAGGCTGCGCAGAGAAATGTATGCGTCTTAATCATACACACAATTGGCTCGGGTGTGCAAGATGAATCACCACAGCCGTGCGGCAGCACTTTGTATTTTGTGCGAGACGTCATTTTCTAATGGTGAGGAGAAAACATCCCAATCTGTTACATTATACAGCGCATGAAACTATACTCAAATTCGGCCGCAATATTCACGATGGTTAATTTTAGCACAATTAACCTATAAAATGTATGCACAAACAGTCCATTTTTAAATAGGACTTAGGAAATGTTTTACTTCAGAAAGTAGGACTGGTGCTCGGAAAGTCTAATTACTGTGAAGTTACATAATATCTATTGCACATGGAGGACATTGGGGATGTTTATCACAGGATCTAAGTTACAGTACAGTAAGTATATGTGGTCAACAATGACACCTTTTCAAGATGAATACAGAAACATATGATATGCAGCCTATATTGTGGTGTTACCAGGCTAGAATTTGGCTGGGAAGAACTCTTTAAAGCCCACTAGCTTGCTGTAACTGATAAAGAGCACTCATCATCTTTGATCTGTGCATTGAAATGAGAATATCACATTCTGCAAGAGAGCCCTTCATGTTCTTATGATTAATCTTCAACTTACTAGCTGTGGTGTGAAGACTTAATAAGAAGACAGAGGCACAACCAGTGCAGCATGTTTTGGTTCCTGCATTGTCATGCAGTGACAGTCAGAAGATGATGCACTTTTGCTACTTCACCTGATCATTTTATCTGGAGTTTTTTGCTCTCCAGCTAATGAAATCAAAGGTGTAGTATTGACACTATCATGAGCTTATTTTATGGAGCTGCTACCAACAGTGTTCTCATTGGATATTCCCAACAAAGTTGGCGCCACCAGCATGGGAAATTGTAAAGGTGTTGTCTTTTTAGAGACATCTGAGCAAGCAAAACAAAAATAAGCTGATTGAATGTTTTGAAAATGGTTAGCAATGTTGTTGTCTTCCCTCGAATATTGTTATAAAAAAGCTGCTTTCTTAATATATATATATATTTTTTTTTTACACGTTTGAACCAAACTTCAAGTCTAAAGCATAGGTCAATATATTACTGGTATTTAAAATAAAAATAATAATAAATACTTTAGGTTTCATTTTAAAAGTGACTGTTTTATATATCATATATTGAAGTTTTAATATACTTAAGTGCTGGAAAGTCCCGGTTCCACAGATGAATGAATAAATCAATGAATCAATCAAATCGTCCAACCCACCAACCAAAAAAAAAAAAAAAACAATAACCAACAATCAAGTCCAAATGTCAAGTACTTAATATTAGTCTAAACATGTATAATAATGCATTATAAATACTGCAGCTGATCAATCAATCAATCAATCAATCAATCAATCAATCAATCAATCAATCAATCAACCAGCCAACCTACTAATCAACCAATGATCAATCAATCCCTAACATGAACTACTAAATATTAATCTACATCTGAACATGTAGAATAATGCATTATTAGTACTGCAGTTGGCCAATCAATCAATGAATCAATCATCCAACAAATCATCAAATCAACAACCAATCAACCAACCAACCAGCCAGCCAGCCAGCCAACCAACCGATAAATCAATCAACCATTGATCAATCAATCCCTAATATGAACTACTAAATATTAATCTACATCAGAACATGTATAATAAAACATTATTAATACTGCAGTAGGCCAATTAATCAATCAATCAATCAATCAGTTAGTCAGTCAGTCAGTCAGTCAGTCAGTTAACTAACCAACCAACCAATCAACCAATCAATCAATAAACCGATCAATTAATCCCAAATATCAACTCTACATCTGAACATGTATAATAATGCACTATAAATACTGCAGTTGACCAATCAATCAATGAATCAATCATCCAACAAATCAACAAATCAACAAATCAAACAAACAAACAAACAAACAAACAAACAAACAAACAAAC
>CAIGQZ010001206.1:1061389-1080101 GCA_903798205.1 Danio tinwini | reverse complement strand
CAATCAACCATTGATCAATCAATCCCTAATATGAACTACTAAATATTTATCTACATCAGAACATGTATAATAAAGCATTATTAATACTGCAGTAGGCCAATTAATCAATCAATCAATCAATCAGTCAGTCAGTCAGTTAACTAACCAATCAACCAATCAATCAATAAACCGATCAATTAATCCCAAATATCAACTCTACATCTGAACATGTATAATAATGCACTATAAATACTGCAGTTGACCAATCAATCAATTAATTAATTAATCAATCAATCTATCTATCTATCAAGCAAACAGTCAATTAATCAGTCAGCCAGTCAGTCAGTCAACCAGCTAGCCAGCCAACCAAGCAACCAAACAGTCAGTCAGTCAACCAACCAACCAACCATCCAACAAACCAATCAATTAATCAATCAATAAATCAATCAATTAATCCCAAATATCAACTCTACATCTGGCCATGTACAATAATGCATTATAAATCCTGCAGTTGGCAACTGATACCACAGTTCTTATACCGTGGAATTGTGACATGTTTTCATACAAATGGTGTACATTCTCGTCTCTGACTGTTGTTATGCCATCATCATTTTCATTGTGCCGAGAATAACAGTCCACAATAAGTGATTTGTTGTCTCTATGTGGCATCTCATCAACCCCCCATGATTTCAAGCCATTGAGTTTGCATATGGGAACATCAGTGCCGAGTCTAACAACATCACAAAAATGGAGGATTCACAAAAACTGGTGGAAAATACAGGCTCTGTGACAAGATCATGTGACTACTGAGAATCATAGAGAAACACAGGTGCTGGCCAACAGACCATACATCAAATGATAGCAGTGCTAAATGATGCCTCCAGAGGAATCATTTAAAAAAAAAGTTACCCTGTGATGTTCAGTTTTTAGGGTGGCCTGGCAATGTCAAATCATACCTTAATAGTTATGGGAGTTATATTATTAGTGCCCTTTGTTAACTGCAATTGTGTTCCACACACACACACAAAAAAAAAAAAAAAAAAAAAAAAAACTGGCAAGAGTAATTAAAAGAGGCACAGATGAATCTAATCTGATTCTGTTTATTCTTTGTCATGCACTCTTCTGTCAGTCAAACAGTAAAGGTCTACAAATGCATACTGTGACCCATCTCTTACACCTTAAACCTGCCCATACCACCAAACCTGTCCCTAACACTGCTCATATCCCAGCTAAGTAGAAAGTCTTCTGCAGTACAATACAAACACACTAAGTACATTGTCCTTAGTTTTTTGATTTAACTACGTACTTACCGACAGCTAGCTCTTTGCAACTCTCACATGGTCGGCCACTGAAGCTAAGCAAGGCTGTGCCTGGTCAGTACCTGAATGGGAGACCACATGGGGAAGCTGTGTTGCTGACGGAAGTGGTGTTGGTGAGACCACCAGGGGGTGCTCAACCTGTGGTCTGTGTGGGTCCTAATGCCCTAGAATATTGATGGAGACTCTATACTGCTCAGTGAGTGCTGTCTTTTGGATAAGATGTTAAACTGAGGTACTGACTCTGAGGTCTTTAAAAATCCCAGGATGTCCTTCAAAAAAGAGTAGGGGTTTAACCCCGGCATCCTGTCCAAATATTTCCACTAGCCTCTGTTCATCATAGCCTCCAAAGCATCCCGATATCATGATTGTCATTATTTTCATTGGTAAAACGTTATTTTCATTGGTAAGTCACTTTAGATTAAAGCATCTACTAAATCAATACATTTGTGCCTGGAAGGGAAACTCCTACAAATGCATATGCAGTAAAATTAGCAGAAAAAAATAACTAGCTTTTGTCAGCACTAATGTTTCAGGATGTAGTCCTGAGAGTAAGTCCTGAGTGTGTTCCAGACTGTGAAGCATGACCATAAAACACAAACACTCTTTTGAATGTATTATTAAAAGATGGTTGTTAAGCATAAAAATTCTTAATTATTCCAAAAAAATATTAGAATTTGTACCTCTCCTGATTCACAAGTGCAGCCATGTTGCCATTGTAGACGGTGTAGTCTGGGAGATTTTCATACCCCTTGGTTTCAACTGTGATTTTGGAAAATTTCAGTTTCAAGGGCTATCTAGCCCTTTCCCTTAGGCCAGGGGTGTCCAAACTCGGTCCTGGAGGGCCGGTGTCCTGTATATTTTGCTTCCAACCCCAATTAAACACACCTGAACAAGCTAATCAAGCTCTACTAGAAACATCCAGGGAGGTCTATTGAAGGAAGTTGGAGCTAAACTATGTAGGACACTGGCCCTCCAGGACTGAGTTTGGACATCCCTGCCTTAGCCCTATGCCTTCAAGATAAAAAAAAAACAACAACATTGGGACAAAGGTAAGGGGAAGGGCACAGCGGTAAAATTGGGATTGATCCTAAATCTTGGCACTATTTTCTTCTTTATGATGCCAAAACAGTGTTTGCATTTGTGCAAGCAGTTAGTAAATTCCGACAGAGGACTAGTAAGTCTCTGTGTGACTGTTCCAGCCCTGGCTCCATTTATCAGGTCATTACTCTCACTGCAGGTGAAATCCTCTCAGATGAGCCCACCAGATCATTTTCCTCTTGGTCAAATGTTCTAGCAGCTTGGTGTTTTTATCTAAATGATATGCTTTCTAGGTCTGATGTTAGTGTACCTGTATGCGATATAAAAGTCCAGTTTGTAGTGTACAGCCTAGCTACATGCGTCGCGGTGCTGCGACACACAATAAAATGTATCTTTTTCATGTCAAAATGAGTTTTTGTCCTTACCATCTGCGACAGCAATGCACAACATTTCGATTTTAGAAATCTTTTCTATTTCCACAATGTTGTGGCAAAACAACAGCATAAACTACTGACAATAATCACCTCAGGTACTGATTTTGTGCTTTATTCTGTGTTAAATGCTCCCAATGTGAGATTAAACACCATTACACTTGAAGTTTATTGCCATGTTTCTAAAAAGTCACTCAGCCTATGTACTTTTTAAATTGGTTAAATATGTATTAAAAGGGCACCAATGATGAAAATCATCTGTTGTAAGCTGTTTAGACAGAACTGTGTGTAGGTATAGTGTGTCCGCAGTCATATTGGAGTGATATGAAGACAATAAATCTATTTTTTTTATTTCCTGACGTTAAAATAGGATCCAAATCCCTCCCATTTTGAGGCCCACTGCAACCTGATGTAGGTGTGTGTTTTCCCCGCCCACTGAATTGATTGAGAGCTGCGTATTAACATGTCTCCATAGTAATCAAGTCAACAAGACAGGACGTGCGCAAAGCAACTGGGATTAAAAGATCTGTTCAGCTCTCTGTGATCATCAGTCATCATTAAATGTGATCAAGAAATGAGTTTCAAATGTTTTTAAACAGAGCACGTAACGAATTACATCGATTTTACCCTCTTTACTTTATTACCACAGCATGTGTATGTGCATGTGTGAACTTTGTAACGACATAGTGTGTGACTCGTTGCAGAAAGGCTTGAATTAACTCCACAACAAACATCAAATAACCATTGGGGAATTTCTTACTGTAGTATTTCTCACAAACGTTACGTGAGATCTGCTTCATGTCTGTCACTATGCTGTTTATCTGATGCAGCCGAGGAGGAGAGTGTGGCACACTCAGACAGTCACATGCAACAAAAACAGCTACATAGTGTTCAGAGCAGAAAGGTCCAATGTTCTGAAAGGTATAATAAAGAATCTGCCGAGTGTTTTGAGCTGAAACTTTGCAGACACATTCCAGAGACACTAAATCTTAAATCTTGATAAAGAGATAAAATAGGTGTCCTTTGATTAGATTATAACCCTTACCATTTTACTGAGTGCAGTGGTTGGTATTTAAATGAATGGCTGGTATTTAAATGTTTCTGCTTTGTTGCGTTGTATTTGGTGCAGACAGCAAAATTACTTGTTGCTGGAATCTTGGCACATTGTGTGTAGTTAGGACACAATGCTAATCACATTTTATGCTGTCTATAAATAAGGTCAAAATACAGGTGGTTACTGTAATCCATTGTTCTGTACGTCTTTTCATATTCTCACCCAAGCTCCTTCCAAACGGTGTGCTTGTGATTTCAGTCCATCTGGTCATCCTGCAATATAGATCTAGTTCTTTCATTAGACTCATTAGTCTAGCAAAGCACTTCTGTGTGGTATTAAACAAAATGCACAGCATCAGCATAGCCACCATCTATTAATGCACGGCATGTACTTCTTTTGACAATCAAAATAAAATCACACTTATGCCTTCTTTCAGTCTGAACATGCATTTCTGGAAATGACTCAGCAGTTTTAGGGTTTAGTAATGTACTGCGTTGTGAGCCTTACAGAATTTCTTTGAAAGATTAAGCTGGATGGAATACATATATTACATACCAGATCAGAAACATTGTATAATCTTTGAAGCTACATATGCATGATATGGGTGGCATGGTGGCTCAGGCACTGTTGCCTCACAGCAAGAAGGTTGCTGGTTTGAGTGCCGGCTGGGCCAGTTGGCTTTTTTTGTGTGGAGTTTGCATCCGGGTGCTCTGTTTTCCCCCACAGTCCAAACAAATGCGCTATAGGAGAATTGAATAAACTAAATTGGCCGTAATGTATGACTGTGTGTGAATGAGTGCATATGGGTGTTTCCCAATACTGGGTTGCAGCTGGAAGTGCATCCACTGCAGAAAACATGCTGGAATAGTTGGCAGTTTATTCCGCTGTGGCGACCAAGCTAAAGGAATATGAATGAAGTAATGATTTGCTAAATTTAGGTTTGAACAAACTAGTAAGAAACTGTTTGCTCAACCTAGAACCTTCTAGCTAATTTAATACTTTTTCCCTCATATTTCCTTTTTTTATTTTAAGTAGTTCAAGTCCCCAGTTTGCATATTGAGAGCTGTTTCAACAGCTTGTGCAAATGTCAGATTTGCTTCAGATAACATTATCTGTTGTCAGGCTTTGTGGCAAATCTCGCTTATGATCCTGTTCATGCTTATCCAGATTTGTCACAGGCTTGTTGTTCACATCACTTTGTAGGGATTTGGCACCAGAGTGGGTCACAGAATATTTTATACTCATGTTCTGACTTTGCCAGTTTGGATGCACTTGTTATATTTCCTTGTGACTGTATCATAGCATCTGTTTGCCTTTTTTTTTCTTATTTTTTTTGGATTATGTGGGTGGTCTTGCAATTAATACCGGAACCTATGTTTGCGGATGCATGGCGTTAGTTTATTAAATCCTCAGATTTCATTTTGTTTGATGATGTGTGGTTAATACAGCAGTTTGTGTGGGAATACCAGTACAACTGTGCTCAGGGATTAATCTTATAATGTCATCAGTGATACTGTGTAGAGCTTGGGATTTCAAGTATTATTCTGTTAACATTGCATCAATTTCACAAATTAGTATTGACGTAAGGAGCTTGTATATAAAAATGAGCAAGAGATTAAATTACAAATCATATACGGTATGTTAGCACATAGCCAGTTTTGTTTTCCTAGCTGTAAATGATGTGTGTTTAATATAATGTGTGGGTCCTCAGAAAGAGGGACATTTTGATCAAGAAGTTCATTTGACAGAAGATAGCAGACGATTTATATCTTTACAATACATTTTTTTTCTTATTATTTTAGTATTGATTTGGTACTGCAGTACCAGTCATGACATCCCTAGTCAATGATATGGCTCTTCATCCAAAGTACCTCATTTTAATCATGTTTGTCAGAAGCACTATTGATTTTGTTGTGGGAAATAAGGACAAAACTATTGATGGCATCTAAAAGTTATGTTCTTGTCACTGAAGAACATTTGATGAATGCATTATATGTTGTCTAAAAGACTCAGTAGCTTGTGCCAGTTTAAAACTGGCTCTGCTGTGGAGTCATTTTCACCATTGCTTTCTCACTTCAGCAGTTTCACTGTTGTGAAATTGTGTTCTGTGATACTTTGAGTATTTGTAAGTGCTTGTCATGGTTGACAGACATTAATTGCATTTACATATAGACAGCGAAACTTGCAAAATGGACATTCTGACAACTTTTAAGATGATTTATATATAAAATTGTTCATTTTTTAATGAAATTTTGGCAGTTGGGCTGCAACAATGTGATGCAAGCAAGTCAAAGGCAAATCTAAGTGCAGTCTTAAACTTTTTTCAACCCAGAGACCAAGACAAAGAAACAGCACAATGAAAACTCAGGGTGCATGGGACATCCATATTTAATGACAGCCAGCCAAGACAAAAACAAAGTGGCTTAAATACTCAGGGTTTCCCAGCACTGAGGATTATACTCTCAATGTTGGATTGGCACTGGAAGGGCATCCGCTGTGTAAGACATTTGCCAGAGACATTCTGTGTCACCACAAATAAAAGGAATAAGCCACAGGAAATTGAGTAACAGGATAACAAGGGCCAGAGACATTAACTGGTGCAGAACAAGAGGGCTATGAGTGAGTGGCATGAGGGACACAGAGGATATTCTATATACTTACAAATCACTGTATGATGTGTATTGATAGATGGGGGAGGGGTGGGGGTCCGGTCCATGGAGGAGAACACTACAGAGGCATTGCTATAAGGCAGACAGCAAGGGCAGAGCCGTTATGGGAAACCAGGTCAGAGCCGGCAGAACAGAAGGGAAGACAAGACTACAGAGTCAGGGCTGAGTTGGCAGAATAGGCAGGAGTACAGAGTCAGTGAGAGACAGCAGAACAGGAGAATAGGCAGTAGTACAGAGTCAGGAAGGAGTCGGCAGAAAAGGAGAATAGGCAGGAGTACAGTGTCAGGGGTAGTCGGCAGAACAAGAAAGTAGGAAGGATTGTTTATAGAGTCAGGGGGAGTCGGAAAAACAGGAGAGTAGGCAGGAGTACAGAGTCAGTTGGAATCTGGCAGAACAGGAGTGTAGGCAGGATTACAGAATCGAGACAAAGCTGGCAGAAAATTAGAGTAGACAGAATTACAGAGACAGGGGTAGCCAGCAGAATAGGAGAGTGGGCAGAATTACAGAGTCAGCGGGAGCCGGCAGAACAGGAGAGTTGGCAGGAGTACAGAGTCAGGGGGAAGCTGGCAGAACTGGAGAGTAAGCTAGAGTACAGTGTCAGGGCTGAGCCAGGAAAACAAGAGAGTAGGCAGAATTACAGAGCTGGTGGGGGGAGGGGGAGCCAGCAGAATAGTAGAGTAGACAGCATGATAGGCAGGAGTACATAGTCAGGAAGGAGCCAGCAGAAGGGGAGAGTAGGCAGGAGTACATAGTCATAGGGAGTTGGCAGAATTACAGATTTGGTGGGGGGAGGGGGAACTGGCAGAATAGGAGAGTAGGCAGGTTCACAGAGTCAGAGAGAGCCAGCAGAACAGCATAATAGGCAAAAGTACGTGGTCAGGAAGGAGCCAGCAGAAGATGAGAGTTGCCAGGAGTACAGAGTCAGGGGGAAGCAGGCAGAACAGGAGAGTAGGTAAGAGTACAGAGTCAGGGCTGAGCCAGCAAAACATGAGAGTAGGCAGGATTAGAGAGTCAGATGTGAGCCGGCAGAATAGGAGAGTAGGCAGGGTTACAGAGTCAGGGGGAGTCGAGAGAACAAGAGAGTAGGCAGGATTGATTACAAAGTCAGGGGGAGTTGGCAGTAAAGGAGAGTAGACAGGACTATAGAGTCAGGGCTAGCCGGCAGAACACGAGAGTAGGCAGGACTGAATGCAAAGTCAGAGGGAGTTGACAGAAAAGGAGAGTAGGCAGGAGTACAGAGTCAGGGGTAGCCGGCAGAACAAGAGAGTAGGCAGGATTGATTACAGAGTCAGGGGGAGTTAGCAGAAAAGGAGAGTAGACAGGAGTACAGAGTCAGGGGTAGCCGGCATAACAAGAGAGTAGGCAGGATTGATTATAGATTCAGTGGAGTTGACAAAAAAAGGGAGTAGGCAGGATTACAGAGTCAAGGGGAGTCTGCAAAACAGAAGAGTAGGCTGGAGTACAGAGTCAGTGGGGAGCCAGCAGAACAGGAAAACTAGGCAGAGCTGGTGACCAGGAAAGAGTCAACAAAGCCAAGATAGTGTTGTGTGCTGGTGTGTGGTCATGACCATACACAATAAATGTGCTATATAAATACACATAACATTACATGTATTGTTTTTTTGTTTGTTTTATTTTCTATAAAAAGCTTATGTTTAGGTGTGGGGTTAACCAGTGCTTAATTTGTGAATTGTGAGTTCCCGGAACAGATCGGGGTAACGGATCCAGCATGTAGTGTGTGGATGGCGGAGGGGTGACCCGGATGAGCGGGGTGGGGAAGAAAATAACAGTGAACAGCGAACAGTAAACAACATCCAAGAATGGATGAGGAGGGGGATCGGTAAAATGAGGTGCCAGATCAGTGTTCAGAGGTGTCGGATCCGGATACGGCATGTTCCAGCACAAATTTTGCCCTGGGGTTAACAGCATGGTAAAAATGGTACAAGTGCATGGCACGTGTAAAAAATGCTTAAACTCTAAAAAAAAACTCTATATGTATTTGTTACATATTAGTTGGAATGCATCCATACTGTATGCTTCCTCTTCTAGGCAAATGTACAAAATGTATGGTTTACGTTCTTCCTTTTTTTTGTAAATACTGAGGCCAGACTCAAACTGAAATAACTCCATTTGCTTTCTTAATCTTCTTCAATAAAAGGGACAAATATAGCACACTGTCTTAACATCCTTCTAAATGTGCATCCTTGTGTCATTGAACATATGCATGTCTTCATAATTTCCAGGGGGAGAAGCAGCGTGTATTCTCCTACGGGCCCAACATTAGTCCCGTTATATCAGTGCAGCCTCGACCGAGAGCTTGAGCTGTCAGTCAGGACATTACACTATTATAGAAGAAATGAAGGAAAGACATTAAGTGAAACAAGGTCAAGAAATAGCTTATGAGACCGGTAAAGAGCAGAGCACTTATATGACGGCCTCCTCTGCAGATTACGACAGACATTTCTTTCACTTAGCAACAGAAATGGTTTTCTCTTCACGAGGTCATCTGTACAGTCATTAACTGTAGGTGATTTCTGCAGTTTTAAGGATAGCAGATGTGTCATTGTCTTTTTCCTTTCACCTCCATCCTTGATCTTCCTCTACATCATCCGTCTATATCACCCACCCCCCGCTTCCCAATTTTCTCTGGCAGAGTCTTTAGTTTCTATTTTTGTTTCTGCCTAATGCTTCTTTTTCCACCTGTCTTGTGAAAGATTGCACCGCTCTGTCACATTTGTTTGCTCGTCCGCACTGTCATTGCCCATTCCTCCTTTTCTCTATCTTGGGCTTCATCTGACAAGTCGTCTGTTTGGAGATTTAGGCCAGGCTAATTTGCCCCAGGTGACGTGTCGAGCAATGTGCAAACTGAGGATGACATGGTTAGTCAAGACTTTGTCCTGTAGCATGAAAAGTCCTCATCTCGTTTAAAAAAAAAGAAAAAATAACTCCTTGGACAGTGGAACTCAGAAGACCTGCAAACTTTCTTAATCATTCTGTATCTCTAGAAAAAACCTAGTGCATTTCTGAGTGTGCATGACAAACCACCTGTAGAAACACTCTTCTTTCTATATGCATTTGTACACTTTACTTAAACTACAAGGACTCAATAAGGTAAACGATGTTTACTTGTGAATAGGCATGGGCTGGTATAAGATTCTGACGGTGTGATAACCTTGAATAAAAATATCATGGTTTTCATGGTATTGTGATTATTGCTCTAAATTATGTTCAATTTAAATGTCTGGGCAACATTTTTGGATGTCTTTCTGTTCTGTGGATATAAATAAGCCACTGCACTGTTTAGGTCTAGAATGTTGGTGTATTATCGATTAGTTTTTCATATGTGTGCTGAATCATGAATCAGTAGCTCTTGATGTGGATGCTCCTTTGGTGATGGAGATACTGTTGCCCTAAATAAATAAAATTAAATAGTTATTGACAACAAAAGAACAACTTGCATATACAACCCAGGCACTTTACGGATACGTACCAAGGTCTATATTTAAGTATTTCGGGATATCAAAATACAGAACTGGAGGTACATCTGCTCGCAGTTTTTGCAAATCCATTAGAGGCTGCCGTGTATGCTTTTCGACGACCTCAAATTCCTCTTGTGCGTTCTCTTCTCGCATAAATCAGCTCGCAATATACTCTTCAGCCGGCCAGCTTGCTGTTGACTGACCCACTCACCCCCTCCCTAAACCCAACCGATAGTGTTTTCAAAAGCAATCTAGAAAAAGAATAGCCGTCACGGGCGTGTAATTTCACTATGATTTTAAGCCTTTTGTTTATTTATTTGCTTTTGTTTTACTTGGTTTCTAGAACCATTCTTCTCGACTCGAACCCCGTCATCGCGGCCAATTCAGCTCCATGTCCTAAGTCCATTGGTGTATGTGGCAAGCTACTGGGCAAACTGGTAGCACCGGAAAAGCCATACATATGGAGGTAAGCAGTCAGCTGGTATCGCTAAAAGGAACAGAAGCCTTCGGCGACATCATACCGCCCTGTAGCGTTCACTTTAAAGAAGAATTGCCATATGTAGCCATACGTGCAACACAAGCTCATTCTGAAAATTTTGATTCTGATTTTAGTCTTTCACAGTTTTTCCCAATCAATAAAATTGGTTGAGTTCCTCCCGGAATGTATTTTGCGGGCTCCAGAAACATGTATAGAGGTATGTTTTCAGAATGAGCCTGGGTTGCATGCGTACCTCTGGCTACATAATTCGTGCTCTTCTGAAATGTAGACAGGGGTGCATATCCGTAATGAGCCTGTGCTGCACATATACCTTAAAAAGATATAACAGTATAATGTTAGCGATTTTAAAACCATGACTTTACTAAACCACGGTAAACCTTGAAACCAGTTTTTGTCCCATGCCTACTTGTGAATGTACCACAAATCAGTTACGTGCTTTATCAACCATAAATACATCTTATAGGTCACATTCATTCATTTTCCGTCGGCTTAGTCTTATTTTCAGAGGTCGCTACAGCGGAATGAACAGCCAACTATTCCAGCATATGTTTTATGCAGTGGATGCCCTTCCAGCCACAGCCCATCACTGGGAAACACCCTTACACACTCATACACTACATCCAATTTAGTTTCCTCAATTCACCTACAGCGCATGTGTTTCGACTATGGGGGAAACCGGAGCACCCGGAGGAAACCCATGCAAACATGAGGAGAACATACAAACTACACACAGAAATGCCAACTGGCCCAGCTAAGACTCGAACCAGCGACCGTCTTGCTGTGAGGCGTCAGTGCTAACCACTGAGCCACCGTGCCACCCCTTATAGGTCACATATAAAGATAAATCAAAGCCTGAATAGTTCTCAGGCAAAAACACCTGACAAAAGGTGACAAAATGAACAATGCTCATCTGTATTTGTTGGTTCAGCTGCCTGTTGCAAATGCGGTGTGTGTGAAGGCATGCTCTGGCACGTTTTGCTTCTGCTCTCTGTTTTACTATGTGTGTGCGCTGTTTACGCAAAATGTGCCTTAGTGAGGCAACATCTCATTCCCTTCTCAGGCAATTGAGTTACATACATAACCTAAAAGACTGATGTCATGACTTTGACATTGAGGGAACATCAGTGCCAATGCTGCCACAGTGAATAATTTCTCCATCACTATATTTAGAAGCAACCCCATATATATCTAGATCCTTGATGCCAGATGTGTATTAAGCATTTTACTCGTCAGTCAAAAACAAAGACAAGATGTTCCATGGTCTGATGAACATACTGAGTCTGTGTGTTTGCTATACAGTATGAACAACTCACACACAGACAGAGAAAGAGAGCGAGAAAGGAGGATGCCCACCTGCTCTTGCCTCAAACTGTGAATGTGATCTATCCGCCTTCTCTGCAAATGCAGAACCCGAACCACCATATTGCAGACTGACTCCAATCCCTCGAGAGCAGAGCTTCTTCATATAGAGGACCATCAGCCCACTCAAGGCCTGACTAAATGTGGTCTGCACCAAGCACTTAACGCACAGATCATATGTGTCACCCACTACAATAAAGTGGGAGCATGGCAATGCACAAGTCCTAAACTAAGCATTTATTATTCACTGCGCAATCTACAATACAGAGCATGACATGCAAGTTAACGAGCACTTCACATGAATCCCACTTGGAAATCTGATATATGACCATGTGTGAACATTTGCAGCGGGTAAAATACGTATTGAACACATCATGATTTGTCGTAATAAATATATTTATAAAAGCTGCTGACATGAAATTGACCCAGATTTTAGTAAAATGATGTATTATAATTATAGCTCATTTATTCACTCATTCATTCATTCATTCATTCATTCATTTTCTTCCGCTTATCCGGGGCCGGGTTGTGGGGGCAGCAGTTTTAGGGGAGAAACCCAGACTTCCCTCTCCCCAGACACTTCCTCCAGGGGGATCCTGAGGCATTCCCAGGCCAGCCGAGAGGCATAGTCCCTTAAGCGTGTCCTGGATTTTGTTTCAGGACATGCATGAAACACCTCCCTAGGTAGGCGTTTAGGAGACATCTGAAATAGATATCTGAGCCATTTCAGCTCATTCTCTATTCTGAACTCCTCCCAGCTCCTCACCCTATCTATAAGGATGTGCCGTGCCACCTTGTGAAGAAAACTCATTTCGGCCACTTGTATCTGAGATCTTGTCCTTTCGGTCATGACCCAAAGCTCATGACTATAGGTAAGAGTAGGAACATGGATTGACCAGTAAACCGAGAGCTTTGCCTTTCGACTCAGCTCCTTCTTTACCACAACGGACTGGTACCTTGAACACGTTACTGCTGCCGCTGAACTGATCTGCCTGTCAATCTCACATTCCATCCTTCCCTCACTCATGAACAAAATTCTAAGATACTTGAACTCCTCCACCTGGGGTAAAGACTTTTCTCCAACCTAGAGATGGCAACCTTTTTTCAGTGGAGCATATATATTTTAATAATATCCGGTGGAGCTCATATATTTTAATAATATATTCGAACTTAAACTTGTATTTCATATATGCAATTTGTGTATATTGTCATACATCACATTTCTATATACATATATACACGATATACAACAGCATTAGACTTCATGAATAATTATATTCTCTTCTAAAGAATGACCAAACAAAAAGTTAGTGCAAGCAGTTGTAGTTACGCTTGAAAATAATGTGTAAAATAATCATAGTGCCATGTTTTGTGTGCAGGTTTATTTAAGCACAAGACATTGGGTCGTATCATTGGTGCAATGCAGCATCAAGCGAAACACAAGCTCTAGTTTCAGCCCAGCACAGACATCACTTTCATGTTTTACGTCATTTTGTTTAAATAAAAATGCACGTGTGCCAATTTCTGCACCCATGAGCATGCAGTTTTGAAAAGGAGGTGTGTTAAAGCGTATTGTTGACACGTTGCTTATTTTAAGGCAACTAAAATAGACGGTGCCATTTTTATTTAAAAGCATGTTAGTGAAGGCAGGTCCCAAACTCACATGCACATTGCTTATTACACACACAGGGATGCACAGCAGCACATCAATAGTTTTTAAATCTAAAAAAAATAAAATAAAGGATTACAAGATAATCAATTATACAATTCTAACATTACAACAATTATACCATTAAACAAGTACCTCCTCCTACACCTTCTTCACCTCAGGAGGCTTTGGTGAATCTGGCTAGTTCTGTAGATGGTCTTTAACCTCACGCACCTTTTCACCAATGAAGCATTCAGTTTTTTCACTTACAGTCTGTCATGTAAATAGCAAATACTTTGTGGTGCAACCACAACTCACTGTTTAAGGAACAAGAGATGCGATTCTTATTGATTTAATGCATGACATGCTGAAAACATAACCATAATTCATTACACTGCAAAAAATTATTTTCTCTTTTGTCTTGTTTCTAGCCCAAATATCTAAACATTCTTAAATCAAGAAGAATTTTCTAGACAAACAAAACATAGTGTCTTAATCTTAATAGTGCAAAATAATCTGCCATTTGGTTAAGCTAAATAGTCTTATGTCAAAAGGAAAAACAAGATTATTTTGCTTACCCCATTGGCAGATTATTTTGCTTGTTTTAAGGAAAAACTCACTTAATATTGGCATATTATTTCTGAAAATTCTTGCCTAGAAAATGCTTCTCTATTTAAGAATTTGTAGATATTTGGACAAGAAACAAGACAAAAAAATCTAAGTAAGAAAAGCATTTTTTTTGCAGTGTAAAAGAATGACAACCCTTTTAGACCATGCTCTGGGCACATCAACTGTTTTTCCCATCCTTAAAATAGCAAAAGTACATTTAGACACACACTAAGTGAACCTCCACTGCGCAGATTTGACCATGAGCTTAGCTTGTTAAAATACAGCCTATATACTTTTAATATGGTAACTTACCCATACATTTTCCTGTTTTCAATTAGCTTAGTGGATTTGGCAGATGTTTAGAGCACAAGTCTTTTTTTACCTATGCCTGATTTCCCCGTGATCAAATCCATAAGTGTTGCTCTACTGTAACTTAATGCTGTGTCAATCAAGCATGAATACTGTTACATAGACGAAAGGGCACGATGCATTATGACTTACTTGTAAGAGTAAACACTTCTATGAGTTGTATGTGAGGAAAGTGACAAATGACCTATACACTTGTGTAGGTTGCCGAACAGAATGAGACAAGAACCTGGGGGTTCTGTGACGTACCGTCTGTGACCTTTTATGATCTTGCTGACACGTTATGCTATGTCACCTGATCTCATGTTCAGCCAATCAAGATTCCACACACGCTTCAGACACAGACTCGCACAGAAGCATAATCGTCAATGCCTTGATCTATTTCTGAACCTTATTGATCCTGGTATAATTAAGAAGGGATGGATAGATGGATGGATTTTGCTCCACCTCCAAAACAACTTTCTTTCAGTGTCACTGAGGTCAAACTATCTACTGATTAAAGTTAAAAGGCAGAAGTTGTCCTTTAAAGTTTAGTGAAAACCCATATTCCTATTGTCTTCATCCTGATATCGAACACTGCAGTTTAGAAAGATTATATTACTTGCAATATTTTACTTGTGAAGTCAGGTCCACTTAGCATAATGTGGCTTATATTGAGGACAGTAATATGTTGGAGCACATTTGTTTACCAGCAGGACAGAGATTAGATGATTCTTAAAGATGCCATGGAATAAAAATCTGGATAAACCTAGGCATAGATGAATAGCAAGACTTCAGTATATGGAAATGGCTGTATTATTAGTCTCAAACGCCATTGTTTCCTTGTTCCTGTGTAAATCCCATGAGGGTAAAACCCTGGTCAAAAAAACAAGGCAATTGCTTACACCAGTTGTTATGATATGCACAAAGGTGGCCACCTTGGAATGAACCGGCAACTTATCCAGCATATGTTTTAGCATATGTTTTACTTCCAGCTGCAAGCCAGTGCTAGGGAAGACCCAAGCACTCTCAAATTCACACACGTACACTACGGCCAATTTAGTTTACTCAGTTCACCTATAGCGCATGTGTTTGGACTGTGGGGAAAACCGGAGCACCCGGAGAAAACCCATGCCTACACGAACATGCAAACTCCACACAGAAATGCCAACTGGCCTAGCCAGGACTCGAACCAGCAGCTTTCGTGCTGTGAAGCGACAGTGCTAACCACTGAGCCACCATGCCACATTTTTTCAGTCTTGAAAATACCTACACGCACATTTCACTTAACAATATGTTTGTATGCATGTTGAGTAAACGAGAGCCACTGTTATAGCAAGTTATTATGTCCGAGGAACAGAAGTCATAATGCACCAACAATATTGAAACATTAGTACAAGGCAGGTTCTTTTATGTGTGTGTGGTGCCGCTGTGTGTGGGCCGCTTCTATCAGTCACACTGTGTCCTTGCTCAAGGGGAGGCAATAACCAGATTAGGACTGGGATCAGATAGAAGTTAAGTGAAATGCACAGCCATTCTTGGCAGGATTTGCGCAAAAAGTAATGCTCTTTAGGTAAATGTCTCCGATAAAAATGTCAATGAAATAATACAAACTCAAAAATATCTATAAACAATTCCCTGTATACCAATCTGTATTCGTATACAGTTGAAGTCAAAATTATTATCCCGCGCGTAATTTTTTTTCCTTTCTTTTATAAATATTTCCCAAATTATGTCTAACAGAGCAAGAGATTTTTCACAGTATTTCCTATAACATTTTATTTATTATTTGTTTTATTTGGGCTATAATAAAAATGTTTTTTAAAAACCATTTTAAGGTCAATATTATTAGCCCCCTTATCCAATATATATATATATATATATACACTCACCCGTCACTAGTATCAGGTTGGACCCCCTTTTGCCTTCAGAACTGCCTTAATCCTTCATTAGTATATTTTCCTTCTATAGTAATGTTCCTCAGAGATTTTGCTCCACATTGACATGATAGCATCACGCAGTTGCTGCAGATTTGTCAGCTGCACATCCATGATGCCAATCTCCCATTCCACCACATCCCAAAGATGCTCTATTGGATTGAGATACGGACTGTGGAGGCCATTTGAATACAATGAACTCATTGTCATTTTTAAGAAACCAGCCTGAGATGATTGGTGCTTTATGACATGGTGTGTTATCCTGCTGGAAGTAGCCGTCAGAGGATGGGTACACTGTGGTCATAAAGGGATGGACATGGTCAGCAACAATACTCAGGCAGGCTGTGGTGTTGACACAATGCTCAGTTGGTACTAATGGACCCAAATTGTGCCAAGAAAATATCCCCCACATCATTACACCACCACCAGCAGCATAAGCCCTTGATGCAAGGCAGGATGGATCCATGCTTTCATGTTTCATGCCAAATTCTGACCCGACCATCCGAATGTGTCAGCAGAAATGGAGACTCATCAGACCAGGCAACGTTTCTCCAATCTTCTATTGTCCAGTTTTGGTGAGCCTGTGTGAATTGTTCCTCAGTTTCCTGTTCTTAGCTGACAGGAGTGGCACCCGGTGTGGTCTTCTGCTGCTGTAGCCCATCCGCCTCAAGGTTGGACGTGTTGTGTGTTCAGAGATGCTCTTCTGCAGACCTCGGTTGTAACGAGTGCTTATTTGAGTTACTGTTGCCTTTCTATCAGCTGGAACCAGTCTGGCCATTCTCCTCTGACCTCTGGCATCAACAAGGCATTTGCGCCCAAAGAACTGCCGCTCACTGGATATTCTCTCTTTTTCAGACCATTTTCTGTAAACCCTAGAGATGGTTGTGTGTGAAAATCCCAGTAGATTAGCAGTTTCTGAAATACTTTCTGTTTATTTCTATCAATTTCTGTTTATTTCTATATATAAGTTTGTTCTGTAGAAAAACTATATATATATATATATATATATATAGTTTTTCTACAGAACAAAATTATTTTGGGAAAATTGTGGAAAAAAATATATAGGAAGGCTAATAATTTAGTCGGGTGAATAATTCTGACTTCAACTGTATTTTTTATTGTTTGACAATTAGACAAGTCCGTGTTAAAGCTGTTTTGCTAAAAGCTTGTCTACAAGAAGACAATTTGCATCCTTAATGTGTGGCACCCATGAGCGCCGCTATTGTGTTTCCATAGCTACATGTCGTTACGGCGTATTGCACAAATCCATGCTGTGTAATTGCAAAGCAAAGTAAGAAAAGCCTCAGTCTAGATCTTCTGTCACAGATTAGTCTATATTTCTATTACTCAGAGTTGGATCTCTAATGAGCTTTTTTATGTGGACAGATGTGATAGAACGTTTTGTTTGATTGCAATCAGGGCTTTGAATTATGAGTGCTTTATGATTTAATAACATGCTCTGACTTTTCTGTGTTGTAGGCTTATGAACAAGCTCAACTTTCTCTTGGTCCAGTGAAACACAATCACACAGAGCAGATCACTTTTTTATTTTGACCTTCATTAGAAATGTTCTGCTGCACAATAGAAACAGAGCACTGGACGGCAGGTTTAATCAGACATGCCACATAATCAATAATAATTATAAGTGAGGAGAAGTTGACACCTTACTGAGAAAGCTTGTTAGAAGCTGATGGCTTTTTTCTTATATATTTGCAGCATTTGTTGTTCTGCTTGTAATTTAAGTGCTGAGAATAGCCAATGAAAACAATTCATACTGTTATTAATAATAATAATAATAATAATAATAATAATAATAATAATAAGAAGAAGAAGAAGAAGAAGAAGAAGAAGAAGAAGAATTTTATAATTTAAGTTAATGCTGGATAATGTGTTTACTAACATGGACAATCAATGAACAATACCTGTACAGTGTTTATTAATTAAAGTTCAATATTTACTAAGGCATTATTCAAATCCAAATGAATGCTTAACATTAGTTAATGTGAGTTATCACAAACTAACAATCAACAACTTTATTTTCATTAACTAACGTTAACAAAGATAAATAAATAAACACTGTAATAAATATTTTGTTCATTGTTTATTATTGTTAGTAAATACATTAAGAAACATCATCTAATGCAACTGTTATAAAATGTTGACATAATTATACTTTTAGATAGTACTAATAATAATACCAACAACAATAATAAGGATCATAATAATAACCATCATCATCATAATGGTGCCTTTTTTAGGTCAGTGTAAAATGTAAATAAATCAATAAACACCTCATTGATTGATTGATTGATTGATTGATTGATTGATTGATTGATTGATTGATTG
>CAIGQZ010001206.1:1029457-1057364 GCA_903798205.1 Danio tinwini | reverse complement strand
GAGACTGAAATATGTTACTTAGGGTACTTTTTGTTGCACGTTTCAGAAGACAAATTTACTAGAGGAAGCTGTCTACAATTTTGTGAATTTGCTGTTCACAATTTCCAATCTTGATCTTTCCTCCAAACGCTCCAGACTACGTTGACAAGTTTGAAAAGCGGCTTTTATTGACATTTTTTAATAGTTTAAGGTGATATATTGTCTCTCTGTGTTTGTGTTTTGCTATTTTACAGGCAAAACAAACATTATCTTGTCTAAGACTACTAAAATGCAGTATTGTATGTGCAGAGTTGACTCCCACAATTCAATTCACAACTGTAAATAAACGCATGAAGCACAAAATACCGACCAGGTTAATTAGCACCTATTTTCTTTACAGTGTATTTGAGCTGCTGGTGGTGGGTTGTAGTCTTGCGGTTGGAGCTTTGCATCTGTTTGGGGGTCGTAGAGATGTGTTCGTACTGCAGTCACTTTGATGAAACGCTCTTGACGAGAGCTGCTGGCGTAAGAGCTGCTCCAATCTCATGTAGCAGCAGGGAATTAGGAGGCACAGATTGTATTGCAGACCACTCTTTTGTGGCAGGACCATCTATAAGTAATCCACACTGCAGGAGAGCCGGCACACCGCAGCAGCTACTAATGAAGAAGAGCCTGTTTAAAATAGTACCTACACCACAATGCTTGTGTTATTGGTTATTATTTGTTATTATTAATGAAAAGCTTAATGTCCTTTATAACAGTTTAAATCAGCCATTGATCATGTTTCATCCTATTTTCAATATAATGGAACAACTGTCTTTTGAAGGAAACTTGTTTAATCTTTTTAGTTTTTTCAAACCTGTAGAACCACTGGAAATAATAGGTTGCTCTGGGTACGTTTTGTTGCACGTTTCAGATGACAATTTTACTAGAGGGCACTGTCTTAGTTTTGGCAACAAAAATGTGTTACTTAGAGTACATTTGTTGTACATTTCAGAGGGCAAACACTAGAGGGCGCTGTCTACATTTTAAAAGTCTGAAATATGTTACTTAAGGTGTGTTTAGATGTACGTTTCAAATGACAAATCCACTCGAGAGCACTGTCTATATTTTTTTATCTGAAATTCATTCCTTAGGGTATGTTTTGTTGTACTTTCCATATATCAAATCCACTAGAGGGCGCTTTCTACATTTTAAAAGTCTGACATTCATTCCTTAGGGTATGTTTTGTTGTATTTTCCAGATATCAAATCCACTAGAGGGCGCAGTCTACATTTTTGAGACTGAAACATGTTACTTAGGACACTTTTTGTTGCACGTTTTAGATGACAAATCCACTAGAGGGGACTGTCTACATTTAAAAAATCTGAAATACGTTACTTAGGGTACGTTTTGTTGTACATTTCAGATGACAAATCCACTAGAGGGGGCTCTCTACATTTAAAAAATCTGAAAATATGTTACGTAAGGTACGTTTTGTTGTTATGTTTAAGATTACAAATCCACTAGAGGGCGCTTTCCACATTGTTGTAAATTTGAAGTACATTATTTAGGGTATGTTTTATTGTTTGTTTCAGATGACAAATCCACTAGAGGGCGCTGTCTACATTATTGCAAATCTGAAATGCATTACTTAGTGTACATTTTGTTGTACATTTCAGATGACAAATCCGGTAAAGGGTGCTGCCTACATTTTTTTAATCTAAAATTCGTTACCTTGTGTAGGTTTTGTTGCATGTTTCAGATGACATATCCACTAGAAGGTGCTGCCTACATTATTGCAAATCTGGAATATGTTACTTAGTGAACGTTTTGTTGTACGTTTCAGATAACAAATCTACTAGAGGGCGCTGTCTACATTTTTGCTACTAAAGTGTTACTTAGGCTTTGTTTTGTTGTTTGTTTCACATGACAAAACCACTAGAGGGCACTGTCTACATTATTGCAAATCTGAAGTACATTACTTAGGGTGTGTTTTGTTCCATGTTGCAGTTGACAAATCCACTTGAAGGCATTGCCTACATTTTTGCAAATCTGAAATACGCTACTTAGTGAAAGTTTTGTTGTATGTTTCAGGTGACAAATCCACTAGAGGGTGCTGTTTACATTTTTCAAATCAAAAATTTGTTACTTAGTGGACATTTTGTTGCGTGTGCTAAATATCAAATCAAATTGAGGAAGCTCTCTACATTTTTGCGACTGAAATATGTTACTTAGAGTACTTTTGTTGTACGTTTCAGATGACAAAACCACTAGAGGGCACTGTCTACATTATTGCAAATCTGAAATATGTTACATAGGGTCCGTTTTGTTGTACGTTTCAGATGACAAATCCACTAGAGGGTGCTGTGTACAATTTTGTGATTCTGTAATGTGTTGCTTAGTGTACGTTTTGTTGGACGTTTCAGATGACAAATCCACTAGAGGGTGCTGTCTACATTACTGCAACTCTGATATACGTTACTTTACGTACATTTTGTTGTACGTATCAGATGAGAAATCCACTAATCCAAAGGTTTGTTACATTTCACCAAATTTCAACTGAAGACTTTTAATTTTATTTTATCTCATTATATTATGATTTTTAATTTGCGTAAAGACATGGCTACCCTTGATTGTATTACACCCCAATCACAAACAAAAGCTGCAAAAAGTGTTTTTTAGAAATACTTTTGTGCAACAAAGATTTCACAGCCTCTGATTGCTCCTCACTTCTTTCCTCCAAATAAAATCTCTGTTCGCTTGCTTAAGTGGATTAAAGAGGTTGGCTGAATTGAAGTGAATTAAACAGATCATTAGAGATTGATCGCTTCGTTGGACGCTGTTCCACTCCGAAAACATTAGCAAACTCTCAGCTGTCTGCCTGTTGTCTCTGCGTGCTTTCTGAGCTCGTCTGCTTCCTTTTTGAGCATCTAAGCGCATTTTTAGGTGTGCAGATTCTTCCCAGCACAATTTGCGAAGTAGCTTGAGTCCCGTTAGTTGGCACCACGCAGGCAGTGTTGTAGAGTCTGTGCCCTGCAGATAAGAGCTGTGATGTGGATGACTGGAGAGCAGATCATCCTACTCTGCTGCTCACACAAACAGACTCAAACTAGCCTCAATTAGGAGGTCTAAGGATCTAAGGTGACCTGCGCTCATATGTAGAGGTTAGTGTATCTACCTGTACAGTAAATGCTGCTGGGAAAGATCATGTTTGCCGTTCAGTGAGTTTCAGAATATTTTTTAATAATCAAAATGAAAAATAATAATAATAATGCCCATGCGGAAATAAATTTGTGTTCCTGTTAAGTAGTTATGAATAATCAGTAGACTGGAATATAGCAGTGACTCATCAGAAAATCTACAAATTGTTATTAAAAACAATGGTAGCACTAAAGGTTATTGCACACTTTATCTGAAATTTTTGTCCGTAATTTCCATGTTAAAAACTTAATTTGACCTCACGTTATCAATCATATTGACACACTACCTCCAAAACCTGTCTCTTAAAATAACATTTGAATTTAGTTTTTTTTCTTCAGTTTTTTGCATCTGAAAAGCCATTTTGCGAGGTGTTTTGAACATCGTACAAGCAAACGGCAAATTCCAAAATGGTGTAGAAGAAACTAATACACTTGATCAACCCACCCATTCATCCATGCATCCATCCATCTATCCACCCATCCACCCACCCACTAATCCATCTATTCATCCATCCCCCACCCATCCATCCATCTATCCAAACAACCATCTATCAATCCACCACTCACCCATTCATCCATGCACCCACCCATCCATCCATCCATCCATCTATTCTGTCATTCATCCATCCATCCATCACTCAAACCACCCATCAATCCATTCATACACCCACCCACCCACCAATCCATCCATTCATTCATCCCACCATCCATCTATCCATCTGTCCATCCACAATAGATCCCCCACCCATCCATTCAGTGAACCATCCATTCATCCATTCATCCATCCATTCATCCACCATTACATCCATTGATCCATCCATCCATGCACCCATCCGTCCATGCATTCATCCATCATTTCATCCATCCATCCATCCATCCATCACATCCATTTACCCACAAACCTACCCACCCATCCCTCCATCAATCTATTTATCCATCCCCCACCCTTTGATCCATCCATCCATCCACTGATACATTCATTTATCCATCCACCAACCCATTCATCCATCCATCAACCCACCAACCCACTCATTCATCCATGCACCCAACCATCCACTCACCCACCCATCCATCCATCCACATACCCACCCACCCACCCGTCCATCCATCCATCCATCCATCCATCCATCCATCCATCCATCTATCCTTTCATCCATCCATCCAGCCAGCCATCCATCAATCTATTTATACCTCTACCCATCCATCCATCCATTCATCCATCCATCTATCTATCCATCAACCCATCCACCCACTAACCCATCCATTCATCCATGCACCCATCCACCCACCCATCTGTCCATGCATTCATCCATTATTTCATCCATCCATCACATCCATCCATCACATTCATTTACCCACAAACCCACCCACCCATCCATCCATCCATCCATCAATCCATTTATCCATTCCCCACCCTTTGATCCATCCATCCATCCACCGATACATCCACCCACCCATCCATTGAATTAACCATCCATCCATCCACTGATACATTCATTTATCCATCCATCCATCCATCCATCCATCAACCCTCCCATTCATTCATGCACCCACCCATCCATCCATCCATCCAACCATCCATCTGTCCATCCACGATACATCCCCCACCCATCCGTCCAGTGAACCATCCATTCATCCATCCATCCATCCACCAACCAACCCACCCACCCATCCATCCTTCCATCCACCCACTAACCCATCCATTCATCTAGCACCCATCCACCCACCCATCTGTCCATGCATTCATCCATCATTTCATCCATCCATCCATCCATCCATCCATCACATCCATTTACCCACAAACCCACCCACCCATTCATCCATCCCCCACCCTTTGATCCATCCATCCGTCCATCCACCGATACATCCATGCACCCATCCATCGAATCAACCATCCATCCATCCGTCCACTGATACATTAATTTATCCATCCATCTACCAACCCATCCATCAACCCACCAATTCATCCATGCACCCACACATCCATCCATCCATCCATTCATCTATCCATCCATCCATTTACCCACCCCCATGTTAGTTAATGGTTTGTTAATACCTTGAATTGTGACCTCCTAACTAGAACTAAATAATACTTTACTCATCATTAACATGATTTTTGCTGGAGTCCCGTAGGATGATGAAGACCACAACGCTTATGATTCCACACTCAGAATCATCAAACTACACATTTGTTTATTGTAAATACATGCCCTCTAGTGGACAAAATTACAAACTGTGCCATTAATGTTCAGACATCTCCTCTTTCTTAAAAGGCTGACTTTGTTTTTATGTTGTTCAGTGTTTTTTTTTTTTTTCCCAGCATCCCTCTTAAGTGCAGCTCAAGTGGTCATGTTGTCCTCTCGGCCTGCAGGGCTGCAGTAGGGATAAAAACTAAAACTCTATTCTCACTTAAGCTCTGAAGAGTTTTCCCCCCTCTTTGAAGTGGCTTAGCGTTATCAACACCTTTCATTTGGGGTTGACAAATCCCCACACACTTACATCTCACAGCTCATTAGCTTAGCATGCTATGCCACAACCCCGCGGCCTCTGGTTTTGAGCCCATCCGGAGCTTGTTGCTGGAGCATCTTCAGGTAGAACTCTCTTCTCCTGGGGTTTCCCGCTTCTCATTTATTCTTCTCAAAAGTAGGTCACAACCCAGTGAACCAGCAAGGCAAGTATGAAGACACTTTTTTTTTTGTCCTCTCTCGAGTGACTTTCATGGATCATGTAGACTTCTAGCACTTGAGTTTTGATCTATAAATTAATCATATTTTGAGAGTAGTCTTTGAAGAATGGCTCTATTATTAGTTTTTTTGGGGACGAAAATGATCAAGGCTTTTAGATATTGCATTTTCAATAATGATAAAGTAAGATCATATACTTTTAAGTCAGAAACTTGAAGCAAGGATGCTTAATTCTTGATTAAACAAACTGCAATGCGCTGCTTTTTTTTTGTTCTTATACTTTTTCCTTCTCCATCGAGCTTCGGCTGCCATAATTAACACATTCCATGTGCTATAATTAATACAGATGACTTAAAAGGGATAAAGTAAATTCTTAAGAGCGTGGAAAGGGCTGTGGGAAAAGCTGAAACAGAACGAGGAGAGCTGTAATTAAACGGCTAAAGAAAGCCCACTGAAACAGGGTTTTAAAATTTCACAATTAACGCAATGGCTGAAATATTCTCTACAAACCGTGAAGCTGGTAACTTACAGAGTCTTTCTTGTTTGCTCTTGGTTGCTCTCTGGGTTCTTTATTCTTTATGGGGAGACTTTGGCAATTAAATTGTACATTTTGTATGCACAAAATCCTCAGATGCTTAGTTTGTAAAACTCAATTCAAGTTTATTTGTATAGAACTTTTCACAATAAGTATTGTCTTAAAGAGGCTTTAAAATAAATGTTGCATTTCAATCAAAGTCAGAAAAGTTAGGGGGTTGTGTATAGGCTGGACATTATGCACTCACTGGTCACTTTATTAGGTACACCTTACTAGTAATGGTTTAGACCCCTTTTACCTTCAGAACTGCCTTAATCCTTCATGGCATAGATTCAACAAGGTACTGGAAATATTCCTCAGAGATTTTGCTCCATATTGACATGATAGCATCACGCAGTTGCTGCAGATTTGTCTGCTGCTCATCCATGATGTGAATCTCCCATTCCACCACATCCCAAAGGTGCTCTATTGGATTGAGCTCTGGTGACTGTGGAGGCCATTTGAGTTCAGTGAACTCATTGTCATGTTCAAGAAACCAGTCTGAGATGATTCACGCTTTATGACATGGTGTTTTATCCTGCTGGAAGTAACCATCAGAAGATGGAGACACTGTGGTCATAAAGGGATTGACATGTCAACAATACTCAGGCTGTGGCGTTGACACGATGCTCAATTTGTACTAATGGACCCAAAGTGTGCCAAAAAAATATCCCCCACACCATTACACCACCAACACCAGCCTGAACCGCTGAAACAAGGCAGGATGGATCCATGCTTTCATGTTGTTGATGACAAATTCTGACCCGACCATGCGAATGTGGCAGCAGAAATTCATTCATAGTGTTTTAAAGATGAAATGTTTACACCTTGACATCATTTTTTTTTGTCTGAATTAGAATTAATTATGCCTATATTCCTATATAATATCATTAAATAAATAAAATATTTAACTACAAAGCTAATAAAACTTGCATTTTTGTACAGAAATGTTACATTGTAGGAAATATCATTACCACAATACTCATACTTACATATTTTTTCAGTATAACGCAGTTCGAGTAAGCATTTATTAAATAATGTGTTTTAGAAACCATGTGTAAAGCCCTGCCCAGCATTTTTATTGTGAACAACACAATGCAGTTCTGACAAAACCTGCATGTTTAGCAATTCAGTGCTGCTATAAAACATTATACTCTTTACAAGTGTTGTTTGGTATGCTAAGAAAATGAATGAGCAGGTTTTGAAAGGTTTCGCACTCTCTCAGTGGTTCATTCTGATTGTTGAGCCTGACAATAGCACACCACAGATGCTTTCCGAAGGGACAGTCCGTAATTTGTCCATAACTCCCAGAGGACTGCTTAGTTATGGAGCAAACAAAATCACATTACAGACAATACTTATAAAGATGTGCTTTTTACAAAAGAGCATGCACTGGTTTTCTCTTGATAATATCCATGCAAAGCAAGCAATTGCATGAAATCAAATGCTTGAGGACACTTTTTAAGAGCATATTATTCTTGAGTCCACATGATGCTGTTATTGAAGCAGCGAAGAAGCTAACAGACTAATAAAGAAACAATATTTTCATTTGGCACGAACAAATTGCTTGCAATCATATTTGACAAGCGATAAACACAGTCATCTCTACAGACCTCGCAAACAATCAGGGACTAAAAAACAGCTCGGGCCCTTAACAAATTTTGCCGGCTAATGCAGTTCATAAATATCCAAAATAGCTGCTTAACATTGCAAAGGGAGCGCAATTAAATTTGAACAACAAGCAAAGAATCCCTTTCCTCTCAGCCCTCATAAAAAAAGATTGCATTGTATTAGTTCATGTTTCGTGAGACTCTGTTATGAGAAACCAACACTAGGGGTCACATTTGAGAGCTCCATACACAAGGTAAGTTGAATTTACATGTCAGACACTGCCTGGATATTAGGGCTGTGTGATTACTTGAAATAAAATTAAAATCATGACTCAGTTTGAATATCTATGTGTTCCATTCAAAGACGTGAATTCAAGTTATATGCAAAATATTGCAAATAAAGCACCGTTTCAATCAAAGAGAACAAAATAGTCACTTCCTGATAAAATGGAGCAAATATCAAACAGAAAATATTGTTTTGTGTGGTAGGAGAAGACACTGTGGTCTTTTGTCTTCTCTAATAAATGAGTTGCATATCAGAAGATGAAGCCGGAAAGCAATTAATGCAATGCTGTGGCTTTTGGAGGCGTGAGACGCTCTTTGGGAGCGCAGACAGGTGCTCAAGTTCTGTAGGGTAATAATAATACAACCCTGAATCAGTAAAATGTGGGACAGTATGGAAAACGCAAATAAAAAAAAAAGTAGTGATATCTAAATGTACTTGATCTAGTCAACTTATTTCATTTATAAATAAGCATCCATTCCTTTCATTCAAACCTTTCCCAAAAAAAAATTGTGGCAGGAGCAGTTTAGGGCTAGTAATCAGGTAAACTGGTTAAATAATGACGTGATGTGAAACAGGTGATTGCAAGGTGATTTGGTACAAAAGCAGCATCAAAAAAAGGTCTAGTCCTTTAGGAGCAAAGATGGGCCGAGGATCGCCAGTTTACTAACAAATACATGAGAAAATGATTGAAATGTTTAAAAACAATGTTCCTCAGAGAAGAGAGGAAGACATTTGGATATTTCACCTTCAACAGTGCAGAACATCATTAAAGATTCAAGGAATCTGGAGAAATTTCAGTGCGTAAAGGACAAGGGGGCAAGCCTAAGCTGAACAACTGTGATCTTCGATCCCTCAGGCAGCTCTGCATCAAGAATCCTCATTCATCTATAAGCCAGATCACCACATGGGCTCAGGACTACCACAGCAAACCTTTGTCAAGTACCACAATACATAGTTACATCCACAAACGCCAGTGAAAACTGTACTGTGCCAAAAGGAAGCCCTATGTTAACAGTGTCCAGAAGCATGATCTGTTCAAACTAAATCACATCACTTTACTGATGTACATGCTGGAATGTATTTAGTAAATGTGTTTCCATCATAGTTTATTAGCATTTTTCCAGCCTGATCTCACACTGTAAAATATCCAACTTACTAATAGTTAACTCAGTTTAAAATTGTAAGTTAGCTGGACATATTTTTGAGCTCAGAGTTGAATGTACTCATAAAAATGATTCAGCTGCATGTTTGGAACTGTTTGTTCAATGAAAGTAAAATATTCAGTTGAGGAGACTTTACATTTTTATTTCTCCATATCTTCAAAAAATAAAAAGTTGAGTTCACTTTAAATTTTAAAGCAACCGGCTGCAAAGAAATTTTGAGTTTATTAAGCTTCATTGTGCCAAATTATTCCTTAAAGTATACTTGACTTAAACCAACCATTTCAGTCAACATAAAAAAATAATTTGGCACAACTTTAACCACTGAAGATTAATAAACTCTAAATTTCTTTGCAGCTGGTTGCTTTAAAATTTTAAGTTAACTCAACTTTTTATTTTTTACAGTGCATGAGGAATTGTAAATATTTTACATTTTGTCAGTTTAATGGCTAATACGAATTTGTATGAGTTCAGTCGTACGAAAATTTTTATTTTAAAAAGGAGGCGTGGCACCTAACCCCACCCCTAACC
The DNA here is from genome assembly GCA_903798205.1 of Danio tinwini. Taxonomy (NCBI): domain Eukaryota; kingdom Metazoa; phylum Chordata; class Actinopteri; order Cypriniformes; family Danionidae; genus Danio; species Danio tinwini. The sequence continues at coordinate 1,047,358 of CAIGQZ010001206.1, read as the reverse complement.
ACAACATTAGGGTCATTGGGTGATGAGCAAATCATACAAATTTGTAGAAATTAATTGTACGAATTCATACGAATTAGCCACTAAATTAAAAAGTTACGAATTGCCGTGAGATTGCGTTGCATTTTTCTTATTGGATAAAAAAGTTTGCAGAGTGCACATACGTTTTTATTCCCATTTTCAAAATGTATGCGCATCTTTGTGATATTGCAAAAAGGTCATGGAAATTGATGGAAACATCATGCTGTCATGCACATCTTGTCAGGAAAACACAGCTCTGTGATCACTAGTAAATGTCCTCTGAAAGCCAGAAAGGCGCTCTTATGCAGAAACTGCAAATATGCCACAAAGAAGAGACACAGGAAATCAAACAGAGCTGAGGATTTAACTGCTTTAATGATTCAACATGACTAACAAACAACTGCACTGTTGACAATCTCCTTTAAAGTTTATAGTAACTCACTGCCAGCTGTTCACCAGTAACTCACTGCATATCAATTACAGCAAAAAATACTGTATTTACATTGACAGCACCGTTTATCTTGCTGTATATATGTTTTTACAGAAATGATTGTATATCTTTACTGTAAAATATACAGTAACATACACGCACCAGTCACTTTATTAGGTACACCTGTCCAACTGTCCGTTATCGCTAATTTCTAATGAGCCAATCACATGGCAGCAACTCAATGCATTTAGGCATGCAGACATGGTCAAGACGATCTGCTGCAGTTCAAACTGAGCATCAGAATGGGGGAGAAAGGGGATTTAAGTGACTTTGAACGTGGCATGGTTGTTGGTGCCAGACGGGCTGGTCTGAGTATTTCAGAAACTGCTGATCTACTGGGATTTTCACACACAACCATCTCTAGGGTTTACAAAGAATGGTCTGAAAAAGAGAGAATATCCAGTGAGCGGCAGTTCTGTGGGCGCAAATGCCTTGTTGATGTCAGAGGTCAGAGGAGAATGGCCAGACTGGTTCCAGCTGATAGAAAGGCAGCAGTAACTCAAATAAGCACTCGTTACAACCGAGGTCTGCAGAAGAGCATCTCTGAACACACAACACGTCCAACCTTGAGGCGGATGGGCTACAGCAGCAGAAGACCACACCGGGTGCCACTCCTGTCAGCTCCTATCATCTGTCTTTCAGATGAGACGTTAAACTGAGGTCCTGGTGGTGTTGATAAGCGTGACGTATCTGAAGAGCGGGATGTATACCGTGGAAGAGGGGTGTGCGACGTATCTGAAGAATGGGGAGGTATGTGGTGGAGAGAGCCCGGCGGGACTTCAGGGAGATTATGATTCAGTTGCAGGCATCCGGGTGTCTCTATGCATTTGCTGGAGATTCCTAAAACTTCCAGGAGACTTGGGATGTCTGCAATAAATAAGTACAGCTTACAGCTAACACTTTAGTTTAAGTCACAATTTACGGTATTAACAAACAATTTGCTAGCACTGCTAGCTTAATAAGCTACTAATTAACTGTAATAATAGTAATTTTGAAGTGGGGTTTAGGTTTTGGGTAGGATTAGGGATCTAGAATAAGATTATTCTTCATAACTACTAGTGAGCAGTTCATAGTCAGGTAATAAGCCAGTAGTTAATAGCATGAATCGTGACCTACACTAAAGTGTTACCACATTACCGGTTCTCTAGTGGTAAGTAATACAAGGCATGTACATCATAGTTAGAATATCTCTGGGAGAACATGGTGGGAAACAAGGAAGTAAACAGTAGGGCAAGACTAAATTACAAAACAAAAGACAAATAAATAAAAGGCCACAATGTTGTGCCTTTTTTTTAAGCAAATTTGTTGGCAAGCTACAGAGAGCTGGGTAAAATGGTAACCTTCCCAATGCTCAGTGTATGCTGTGTGGTCATTTATACCTCATGGGGCCTGAAGGACAGATCTGGAAATCAGTCACTTTTTTTCTTGCGCTGTGAAAACTCTGCGGAGACCACATCTGCCCCCAGGGGAGGTTAACATGGAGAAAATACATCACATAAAAACCGTGAAGTACCACATATCAAAAGAGCTCAGTGTGGTCAGTCCTCAAAGGCAGAATACATCCACGAATACAGCCAGAGTCTGCCCAAGGAAAGACAGGATTACTGTTAATGAAACTGGAAGATACAGCTGAAGTCAGAATTATTCTCCCTCTTGTTGAATTTGAGTTCTTTATTATTTTTCCCCTAATTCCTGTTTAATGAACAGAATATTTTTTCAACACATTTCTAAACATAATAGATTTACTAACAACTGATTTATTTAATCTTTGCCATGATTTAATGAAATAAGACTATTACTAGCATTTACAAATGATAATTTTTAGGAAAAGTGAAATACAAGGAAAATTTTTTTATTTTATTTTATTTTATTTTATTTTATTTTTAAACATATACAGTTAGCATTATGGGTTTTCCAATGCTAAGTAATACAGGCTTTTTAAAATTAATTTAATTAAATAAAATAAAAAAAATTATTACATTTTTTAATTTAATTTCATTTTATTGTATTTAATTTCATTTTATTTTTAATGTAAACAGTTAGCATTATGTTTTTCAATTGTATTATTATGTTTTATTATTTTATTTTATTTTATTTCAATGTATACAGTTAGCATTATGGGTTTTCCAATGATAAGTAATACAGTAAGTAATATATATATATTTCAATTAATTTAAATTATTTTTTATTTAATTAAAAAAATTATTTAGATGTATTTGATTTAGTTAAATTTTTATGTAAACAGTTAGCATTATGTTTTTCAATAATATTTTAATTTCATTTAATTTAGTTTTATTTTATTTTATTTTTAAATTTATAAAGTTAGCATTATGGGTTTTTCATTGGCCAGTAATACAGGCATTTTATGCTTAATTTTATTTTAAATATATACACAGTGAGCATTAAGGATTTTCAAGTTGTATATTATTTTATTTAAAGCTGTATATACTTTTATTATATTTAATTTGACTTTTTTATGCAAGTGCGAAGTCAAGTCATCTATCTTCTTTGTATTCATTATGATGTTTTTCAGACAAAAAAATGCTTCATATGTAGTAAGGATTCATGCAATTTTGTGCAAATGTTCAACTGGAGTTGCAGTCCGGATGAGTTTTTGAATGGTCAGAAGTGACTGGATTTACAGAGAATACTGTAGTGTATGATAGACACAGGCACAGCTTCAGGCTATTATTCTGAGGATATTAAACATGACTGATGTTTAAGCTGTGTTTTTTTTTCATTTTTTATTCAACAGCAAAGTAAGGCCATATATGCTAAATAAAATAAGGTGTTGCCATGACAACACAGTAGCTATTTCAAGCAGCAGGAACAACTATACCAATAACAAGAAATGCCCTGTCAGCATGTTATTTAAGTGGACTTTGCTTTTATAGTCATAGTTAAAGTTACAAGTTATAGATACAGTTGAAGTCACAATTGTTAGCCCTCCTGTGATTTTTTTTCTTTTTATTTTTAGATATTTCTCAGAGCGAGGAATTTTTCTGGAGAAAGTCTTGTTTGTTTTATTTATTTATTTTTTTAACATTTTAAGGTCAATACTGTGTCTATTATGGTCTACAGAACAAACCACTATTATACAATTACTTTACTAATTACCATAACTTGTCTAATTAACATACTTAAGCCTTTAAATGTCACCTTAAGCTGAATACTAGTTTCTAGTCTAATATTATGTGCTGTCATCTTTGCAAAGATTAAAAGAAAACAGTTATTAGAAATGAGTTATTAAAGCTATTATGTATAGAAATGTGTTTAGGAGAATATATTCAGGAGAGGCTAATAATTCTGACTTCAACTGTATGTACAGTACATGAGCACGCACTGTATTCAACATCTGCAATTTGATTTAGCAAACGCAAACTATGATGCTTGGGAAATGATTGGTGACCCTTTCTTGGCTGAGCTCTGGAAAAAGTGGGCATGCAAAGACATTTATTTCAGCGTCCCAAATCCATCTCTACTAACAGAGTCTGACAGATGTGCGATTTCTAGGTGTCTGCAATAGTGCTGCATTACAATCAGGTAATTAAAGCTGAGCGCTGTGACAGTCTCGCGACTACTTCACTTCTCATTAGAGACCTTTGCATGGTGCCAGACAGTTAGTCTGACAATGTTTGCACTCTGTAACTTTATTCCTGACATCTGATCTGATTCCCAGCCACTGTACGGACTGTCTGCTCGCTCTAATAGGCCGTGTAACTCTTTTGCAAGAGCCGCTGTGCTTTCTGAAACTCGGGTTAAGTTAGCCAGAGAGGATATTTCGGCTGACAGAAGAAATCAATGTGCGGTCACGCTTTATTTTAAGGTGTCCTAGTTATAGTGTATTTATTCATTTAACTATTGAGTATTATTGATTAATTGCATGTACTTACAATACGGTTAGGGTTCAAAGTGTAGGGTGATTCCTGTAATTATTTATTATTAATTAGATTTACTATAAGTACCCAAAACATGTCAAATGGGCATTGAATAGGGGGCACGGTGGCGCAGTGGGTAGCGTTGTGGCCTCACAGTAAGAAGGTCGCTGGTTCGAGCCTTGGCTGGCTCAGTTGGCATTTCTGTGTGGAGTTTGCATGTTCTCCCCGTGTTGGCGTGGGTTTCTTCTTTCTACTCCAGTATCAGGTGAATTGGGTAAGCTAAATTGTCCGTAGTGTATGTGTGTGAATGAGAGTGTATGGGTGTTTCCCAATGACGGGTTGCAGCTGGAAGGGTATCCGCTGCGTAAAACATATGCTGGATAAGTTGGCGGTTCATTCCGCTGTGGCGAGCCCTGATGAATAAACACACTAAGCCAAAGGAAAATGAATGAATGGGTAGAACCCTAACCCTAACCCCTGATTGCTAAAAGGACTAAGCCGAAAAGAAAATGAATGAATGAATGAATGAATGAATGAAAATAAAAAAGAAAGTGTTACCAAATGTGTTAGTAAAGCCCATTTTGGATTCACAACTGATTTATTTATATATCTTTATATCTATATCTATCTAAGTATGTATTTTTTATGTATTTATTCATTCCTTCTTTTATTCCTTCCTTCTTTCTTTCGTTTGTTCATTCATTTTTCCATTTGTACGTTCATGTTCCTTCCTTAGTTCGTTTGTGTGTGTGTTCGCAATCTCCTTCCTTCAATCCTTCGTTCGTTTATTTGTTTGTAGGTTCCTTCCTTCCTTACTTAGATTGTTCATTCATCTGTTCAACCAATCCTTCTTTCGTTCGTACTTTCTTCCTTCATTCCTATCTTCCTTCTTTTGTTCTTCCTTTCTTCCTTTTTTTTGTTATTGATTTTTATTGTTGTGATAGATTTTTTTTATAATAATACACATGTATTTCCAGTTCTTGCAACACACTTCAAAAAAAGTTGGAGCAGTAAAGCATTTACCACTTTATAATGTTGCCGTTCCTTTTCACAACACTTTAAAGGCGTTTAGGGACTGAAGACACCAAGTGATGAAGTGTTTCAGGTGTCATTTTGCAAACAAGTCTTAAGGTTGGCTGTAAATTGTTGTCGCCTTTTGTGTTTCAAAATGAACCGCACATTCTCTATTGGAGACATGTCTTCCTCTCTTTCTTTAAACATTTCATTCATTTTCTCACGTATTTGTTGGCAAACTGGCGATCCTCGGCCCATTTTTGCTCCTAAAGGACTAGACCTTTATGGATGCTGCTTCTGTACCAAATCATAATTATAATCACCTGTTGACATCATCTGTTTCACATCACATCATTATTCATCAATTTACCTGATTACTAGCCCTAAACTGCTCCTGTCACAACTTATTTTGGAATGTGCTGCAGGTCTGAATGACAGGAAAGGATGAATATTTAAAAATGAAATGAAGTTGACCAGACAAAACACAAAAATGTTGTGTTCAAAGTGTCTGCAAGTCAAAGAAAATTTAGAAATCACTACTTTCTTTTTTTTTATTTTGTGTTTTCCATACTGTCCCAGCTTTTACTGATTTGGGTTTGTATATGGAAGGTCAATAAAAGTCTGTATAACTCTTAAAGACATTACATTGTTCTAAAAAGCTTCAAGCCAATAAGTCTCTGGGTTGTCCTGTAGAAACATCAGTGCTTGTCTGATCATATTTCAAAGCGACAGATTCTCTTCTCCATCACCTTGTCACAGTCATTCTCATTAACAGCAAACTTCTGCTTGTTGTCCCGTTGCAGTCTGCCTTGAAGCAGCAGCGCTGGATTTATTTATAACTTTATGAAACCATGCTGCGGAAACCATGTTAGTGCTGACTCGCAAGTTAACATCTACCTCTAGGGAACATCAGGTACTCAGTATAAACAAATATTTGTTTTATTATAAAGCGTATGCAAATTAGGAATAAAATGGGAGCAGAAGGAGAAGTGTAGCACACCATTTATCAATGTCATTTTTGATTTTTGTCAGTGTATTATTTAAGACATACACTTACCGGCCACTTTATTAGGTACACCTGTTCAACTTCTTGTTGACGCAAATTTCTAATCAGCCGATCACATGGCAGCAACTCAATGCATTTAGGCATGTAGACATGGTCAAGACGATCTGCTGCAGTTCAAAACGAGCATGAGAATGGGGAAGAAAGGGGATTTAAGTGACTTTGAATGTGCCATGTTTGTTGGTGCCAGACAGGCTGGTCTGAGTATTTCAGAAACTGCTGATCTACTGGGATTTTCATGCACAACCATCTCTAGGGTTTACAAAGAATGGTCCGACAAAGAGGAAATATCCAGTGCGCGGCAGTTCTGTGGGCGCAAATGCCTTGTTGATGCCAGAGGTCAGAGGAGAATGGCCAGACTGGTTCCAGCTGATAGAAAGGCAACAGTAACTCAAATAAGCACTCGTTATAACCGAGGTCTGCAGAAGAGCATCTCTGAACACACAACACGTCCAACCTTGAGGCGGATGGGCTACAGCAGCAGAAGACCACACCGGGTGCCACTCCTGTCAGCTAAGAACAGGAAACTGAGGCTACATTTCACACAGGCTCACTTACATTGGACAATAGAAGATTGGAAAAACGTTGCCCACTGTACTCAAATGCCCTCCACAGTCACTAATAGAGCCCATTGGGATGTTTGGAACATTTTTAACTTAACTTAGCATAAATTCTTGAATCGGTTTAGACCATTAGCATCTTATTTATTTATTTTTTTTCCTTTAAACCGTTGTAGTGAATGAGTTTCATAGCGCAGTGCTTTCCGAGTCCAGTCTGAAAGCCTTTTCACATGGCACATGTGATGATATTTGTATTTTCAGCTCACATTTTCCAGTATTCACTTTCGGATGAAAACCGAAAATGTTCAATAATTTTCTGTAATAATAATTTGGTGCATTTCTACTTTATACAGCAGTAAATTCAGTGATTCACTATTCACACACATCCAAATCTGCTAATTATTGGTAACAGTACAACTTTACATTCTAGAAAATTGTCAGAACAAATTTTACAGTATGTTTACTTTATTATTACCCTAATGGAAACTTACCATGCACATAATTTTTATGTTTCCAATTAGTCTAGGTTCTAATGAGAATGTGTTAACATGTAATTGCAACGTGACTCAGCATTTTAAAGAAAATACCAGGCTGAAACACTCCTTCAAAAGGGCTGTTAAGCAGTATTGCAATATCTCGAATTGATTAACATTTAAGGCTGTAAAAAAGTCTTAAACCACATTTAAGAAGTCTTTAAGTATATTAATCATTTGTAGAGGTGTTAATTTGAATTAATTTAGGATTGGATTAATTTTGGTTGTTAGTGAGACCAGCAGGGCGACTCAACCTGTGGCCTGTGTGTTTCCTAATGCCCCAATATATTGATGGGGACACTATACTGCTCAGTGAGTGCTATCTTTCTGATAAGACGTTTAACCGAGGACCTGACTCTCATATTTCCAATGAGCTTGGATTCTAATGAGAATATGTTCACAACAAAATGTGCAAAGTGGAGCATCAAACTAAGGGATACCAATATAGTACCTCTAGCTCAGCATTTAAAAAAACATTTCAAGCTGAAACATTCCTTCAAAAGGGCTGTTAAGCAGTATGGCAATATCTTGAATTCATTAACATTTAAGGCTGTAAAAAATGTCTTAAACAGCACTTAAGAAGTCTTTAAGTACATTAATCATTTGTAGAGGTGTTAATTTTGGAGATGGAAAGACAGAAGATGATTAAATTAGTCTTAACTCGGAGAATGTGAATGTGCTGGAGTGCAGAGACTGAGTGTTGTTTTTTTTTTTTCTCTTGGTAATCGCTCCGCTCCAGCTCCAATCCCGCTTTTGCTGATAAGCAGCTCTACATTGCAGGGTCTTGTCGAATGTGTGTCCCAGCCTGTCATAGTGACGAAAAACAACACTACACACCGATGCATTTTCAGATTGCATGGGTTTATTAAATGCTATTCATTTTGTTTGTTGAAGCATTTCAACACATTTCTTAGCATAATAGATAAACATTATTTCTAATAACTGATTTATTTTATCTTTGCCATGATGACAGCACATAATATTAGACTAGATATTCTTCAAGATACTAATATTCAGCTTAAAGTGACATTTAAAGGCTTAACTTGGTTAATTAGGGTAAAGTAAGAGGAATTAGGCAAGTCATTGTAAAACAGTGGTTTGTTCTGGAGACAATCCAAAACAAATATTGCTTACGGTGGCTAATAACATTGACCTTAAAATGGGTTAAAAATTAAAAACTGCATTTATTCTAGCCAAAATAAAACAAAACAGACTTTCTCCAGAAGAAAAAAAATATTATAGGGAATACTGTGAAAAATCCCTTGCTCTCTTAATCATCATCTGGGAAATATTTGAAAAAAATGTTTATACTTTCCAATGTAGATATCATTCAATGTCAGCTTTCACTCCTTACTTCTCATGGTGCGCACACTACTTTATTTTTTTTTAATATTTTGGGGGAAAAGAAGTGCTCACAGAATTTTAATCTAAAAACAACTTGAGCTTGAAGTCTGGAGCTCACTAAATAAATGATGTAGAGAGACATGCACTTGAGGAGCAAACACGTTTCAGTGCTGCAAACTCAACCCGGATCCTGTCATTCACTGAGCATCCTTCAGTATGATCTCCTGCCATCGTGGAAAACCTTCTGCTGAAAAACTCCAAGGCACTTGTAATGAGTGGCTTTATCTGACTTGGTTTCCGCCTTTTGTGCTGGAGCATCTTGACATTTCTGATTGACTGGGCAACATAGATTTCCGTCTGTTGCCTTCTGAATATCTTTCCGGCAAATTGGGTGCTGTGAAGCGTGACAAAAGCCTCATAGTTCTCAGGTTGTGATGCAAAAAAAACATAAAACAAAAAGAGAGACACGCGCTGTGGTTGTTTGCTGTTGTATATTCTGTTGCAGTATTGAGGTACTGTTCCTGCTCAATGATTAATGTGGTGCTTTACAGGAACACTTCACTTTTTGGGGGGGGAATTTTACAGCTCGCTTAGAGTTATACAATTGAGTTTTACCATTTTTTTAATCTATTCAGCCAATCTCTGGATCTAGAGGGAGCACTATTAGCTTAGCTTAGCAGAAATCACTAAATCGGATTAGACCATTAGCATCTTACCCCAAATTTTTTTTTAAAAAGTTTCAAAAGTGTTTCTTAAGCTATTGAAATAAATGAGTTTCATAGCACAGTGCTTTCCGCATACAGTCTGGAAGCCGCTTCACAGGACACATTGACGATATCTGTTTTTCAGCTCATATTTTTGGCCATTTTTCAGATGAAAAATGAAAATGTTCAATATTTTTCTCTAATAATATTTAATGTGGTGCTTTAAGGGAACACTCCACTTTTTTTTGATTTTACAGCCCCCCTAGAGTTAAACAGATGAGTTTATTCAGCCAACTTCAGGGTGTAGTGGGAGCACTTTTAGTTTAGCTTAACATAAATTATTGACTCATATTAGACCATTAGCATCTTACTCAAAACAAAATGTAAAAAAATATTTAATAATTTTATTTAAGTAATGAATGAAATGAATGAGTTTCATAACGCAGTGCTTTCCGCATCTAGTCTGGAAGCCCTTTACAGGACATATTGACGATATCTGTTTTTTCTGCTCATATTTTCGGCCAATTGTCTACTTCGGATGTAAACCAAAAATGTTTAACTTTATTCAGCCAATTCAGCCAATTTCAGGGTCTAGTGGGAGCACCTGTAGCTTAGCTTAGCATAAATCATTGAATCATATTAGACTATTAGCATCTTACACAAAAAAAAAAAGTTAAAAAGTTGTAATTTTCCTCAGGCCATTGGAATGTATGACTTTCATAACGCAGTGCTTTCTGCATCCTCTCTGGAAGCTGCTTCAGAGGACACATTGACAATATCTCTTTTTTCAACTTTTTTCACTTTACACTCTCAGAAATAAAGGTACGAGAGCTGTCACTGAGGTGGTACCTTTTCAAAAGGTACACATTTGTACCTAAAGGGTCCATATTGGTACCTCAAAAGTATATATTAGTTCCTACAAATTTTAAGAGGAACGCTTTTGTAATTTTTAGGTACTAATATGTACCCTTGAGGTATTAATATGGACCTTTTAGGTACAAATTTGTACCTTTTGAAAAGGTACCACACCAGTGACAGCTCGCGCACCTTTATTTCTGAAAGTGTAGGATAAAAACCAAAAATGTTGGATACTTTTCTCTAATAATATTTAATGTGGTGCTTTACAGGAACACTCCACTTTTTTGGATTCCACAGCTCCCCTAGAGTTAAATAGTTGAGTTTATTCAGCCAATTCCATGGTTTCAGGATCTAGTGCAAGCACGTTTAGCTTAGCTTAGCATAAATCATTGATTCATATTAGACCATTAGCATCTTACTTAAAACAAATATATATATTATACTGTATATATATATATTATACATATTATTTGTGCGTTCATTGTTAACATGGAGAATGTTTCTTTTCCCACTATTTTCATTCTTGCCTTATCTGATGACTTATTATAAGCAAACATAAGCAGATAAGATTTCTTTTGATGTTTGTTCCCATAGAGGACCTGCAGAGGATTGCATCATCAATAATGGATGTTTTAAAACATGAGCGATATTCATCACTAGAAAAGATGCTATGGATTTTAGACGGTTTCTACTCCCAACTAAGCAAAGGTTCACCGAGGACAGTGTCCCCTGTGCCATGTTGGCAATATGGTCAGAGAGATAACTCTTAAAAAAAAAGGGAAAAAAGCTTGTTTCTTCCCTCCAGCGACAGCTGTGAAAACGCAATCATTCGAGTTTGAACTTTTGAAGGAGCCTTAAGGATCTCACACCGACAAGGCTGCATCTCTCCTTAAAGTGCAATGAATTATTGAAGTGTGCAACTGAAAAGCATCTCAACCAATCAAGCCTAGCCAAACAGGACAATCTGTTAAATGTGAAGTCTTTGCGAAAGTCAGAATCTGTTTCCTCCCGCACTTGAGTCATTTGCTGAGACTGGAGAAGAGCTTCACACAGGCTTTTTCACTAAGAGGACATTAGATAGAGCAATGGGGAAACTTGGGGGGTAAAGTGAAGTTTTAAAAGGGCTGTCAGAGAGAGTCTTGACTCTTTTTTTCTCTCTCCTTTAGGAGTACACGATTGATGTGTTCTTCCGGCAGAGCTGGCGGGATGAGAGGTTGAAGTTTGATGGGCCCATGCAGGTCCTTCCACTTAACAACTTGCTCGCAAGCAAGATCTGGACCCCGGATACCTTCTTCCACAACGGGAAAAAGTCAGTAGCCCACAACATGACTACGCCCAATAAACTTCTGCGACTGGTAGACAATGGGACTCTACTCTACACAATGAGGTATGGTTTTAGCTATTGGTAGAGTTTTAAATTTAATCAAATGCTTTATTGTCATCGCACAATTATAAAGCAAGACTCAAAACATGCACTTCACTGTGGTCAGAAGCATACAAAACATTAGATTAGTCAGTAATAAAGCCAAATCAGGAGCTAATCTAACTAAATAACTTACCATAGCACTCCAAAATTAGCACACACAAATGTATATGTTAAAGGAAATGTTAAATAACTTAAAAAAAAGCTAAATTCAAGAGAATAAAAAAATATATATAACATTTTGTTGAGAATATGTAGTTTGTAATGTTTTCTTAATAGTTTATTTGAATTTACATGTATTATCGTTCTATCTCTAAAGATGTTTAGTGGCTAAAATATAATTGTATTAAATATATCCATTTAATAAATCTGTCTCAAATGTACCAAAATATATGACCTATATTCACTGAGAAACGGACACAAATATTCATTTTCAAAATGGGGTGACTTTGTTTATGTTGAGCTCTGTATAAACTACATCCAAACAATTACTGCATGTGTACAATTTGTATATGTACATGTACAAGTATGTTAATTGCACAGTTCCTCATAAGTCCTTGCTCTAATAGCAATTACACACACAAACACACACACACGCACTCACACACTTAAAAAAAGAACACAAGATCAGTAAACCAATCGAGTGGCATCATTTTACCAGCATTGCCCAAAAAAGCACAGTAAGCTGCAGAAACAAGTATACTACATAGAAATGTTGGCATATTATTTGAGCTTTTTTCCAGTGAACATTTACAGTATCTTGGGGTTTTGTTCACGAGTGAGGGAAGGATGTAACGTGAGATTGACATGCGGATTGGTGCAGCGGCAGGAGTAATCCCGTCGATGTATTAGTCTATTTTGGTAAAGAAGGAGCTGAGCCGAAAGGCTCTTTTGGATGCCTCCTGAACGCCTACCTAGGGAGGTGTTCCAGGCATGTCCCACCAGGAGGAGGCCTCAGAGAAGACCCAGGACACGCCGGAAAAACTATGTCTCTCAGCTGGCCTGGGAATACCTTGGGATCCCCTCGGATGAGCTGGAGGAAGTGTCTGGGGAGAGGGAAGTCTGGGGTTCTCTCTTAAGACCCGGCCCTGGAAGTATATGCATACATGAGAGAAATATTGAACTATTTTGAACTTCGATGCGTTCTTCTGCTCTTGTCCTTTAGTCAATGCAGAAACAAACCGCACTTGCAGAGCTCAAGCCATTTAAAAATGAAGTTTCATAGCGCAGTGCCTTCCGCATCCAGTCTGAAAGCCACTTCACATTTTACAATGACTATGGCTGCATCCGAAATTGCAGACTTCCATACTACTGTATATAGTATGTTAAAAACAGTTTGTGAGCTGCGTAGTATGTCCGAATTCATAAAATTTGAAAATCAATACATGAGAAGTTCTCAGATGACCTACTACATATGACCTATATATATATATATATATATATATAGATATAGATATAGATATATATATCCAAGATCGGGTTCTCCGGTTTCCCCCACAATCCAAAGACATGCGCTATAGCTGAATTGGATGTGTGTGTGAATGAGACTGTATGGGAGTTTCCCAGTAATGGGTTGCGGCTGGAAGGGTATCTGCTGCATAAAACATGTGCTGGAATAGTTGGCGGTTCATTCCGCTGTGGTGACCCCTGATAAATAATGGAATAACCCGGAGAAAAATGAATGAATGAACATACAGTCAAGCCCATATTATTCATACCCTTGGTGTATGAATAATTTCAGACTTGACTGTATATATTGGAATGATGCAGTATGATATGAGAGTTTTACAGTGTATACCATGGGTGGTACATTGCAGTTTTTGGGTTCGGTTTGAAAATCATTACACTCCCGATGCTTTGGGGAGAAAATGAATTCAGGTGGACAGCAGGAAACAAACAGAAAACAAATCCAGCTTGACTTCTCCAGCCTTTTCAGATGAGCTGGAAGAGGCAGACTAATGCCTTCTTATCAATGGAGGACCCCGGAAGGATGGGCCATTGGGGACTTGGCCCAGCCTGTGACCCAAACGCCCCAAATGCTTGATGAATGAGTTTGAGAATTGAATTGTGACTAGCTTGGCCAGGAGCTGTCCAGAGCAATGTGTTTAGCTGCCAGAGACAGAGGAGGTCAATTCCTGCACAGACTCCATGAGAGAGAGAGAAAGAGAGAGAGAGGGAGAGAGAGAGACCATCTTTATCTCTCAGCTAAATGGGTTGTATCTCTGCAAAACTTTAACCTCATACCAAATGTTATAAATGGCCATCAATCTACAGGGAGAAGCTACTACATCATCATATTACCACTAATACATCCGACCAGCATAACCTTGAGGTTCCCCCATAAAGTTGAAAAGTGAAGGCTTTCTCTGAGGAATGGCGATTGTTGCTGAAATGAGCGCTGCTATATGCTCAGATCGATGTTAGATGCGTTTGCAATTGATTAAAGCGGTTCTTGCTGACTCTGTGGCGTTTAACACTAACACGCCTGATGCATTAAACATACATGAATTTCACATCTGCAGAATGTACGTGGCATAAAAATATTCATGAATCCTTTTACCCTCTAGAAATAGACCACACTTGCCGGAAAGCCAATAACAGTGCAGTGGCACTGGCTAATTTATCATGTGCAATGTAAAGAACTGTCTGTGATTTCATTGGTCAAAAACGAAGGGTGTTTTGAATGATGCATACAGTTGCAATCAGAATTATTGAACCCCCTTTGAATTTTTTTTCTTTTTTAAATATTTCCCAAATGATGTTTAACAGAGCAAGAAAATGTTCACAGAATGTCTAATAATATTTTTTTTCTTCTGGAGAAAGTCTTATTTGTTTTATTTCAGCTAGAATAAAAGTTATAAATTGGGCTCTATTTTAATGATCTAGACGCAAAGTCTAAAGCGCATGGTGCAAAAGCATTAAGGGTGTGTTTGAATCCACTTTTGCTATTTTAAGGGCGGAAAAAATACGCTCTGCGCCCCAGCTCATGGTCTAACAGGGTTGTGCTTATTCTCTTAATGAGTTCTGGGTGTGTTTTGAGCATAACCTGCATTAAACCAATCAGAGTCTCGTCTCACATTCTCTTTAATAGTCAGTTGCGTCGCTCCGTGGTGCATTTGTTATTTACATGACAGACTTTGTAAGTGTAAAAACTGAACACTTCACTAGCGAGAAAACAGTTAAACAGAGCATCTGCAGCGCGAGGATAAAGAATGAGCCTCCTCCATTCAGCCTCTTTACTTTCTCTTTACTTTACTTTTACTCTTTACTCCTTTACTTTGGTGGAGTAAGGAAACAATGGAAACTCACTCCAATGAACACATCTATTAGCCCACATCTATTAGCCCAGTCTATTTCAGTTCCTTATAATAGCAATGCACTAACCATGCGCCTTAACACAGCTCCTTTATAGACCAGCACACCCATGAGTCCACAAAGTGGTTCAAATGGATTTGCTTATTAAACAATCTGGCACAAAACATGAATATTAGAGTTGCGCTGGTCTAAAAATAGCAACAAATCGCACCAAACATGTCTTGCGCCTTATTGCACTGGATGTACAATGGAGCCCAATGACTTGCCTAATTACCCTAACTTTAACCTAATTAACCTGAAGCCTTTACATGTTACTTTAAGCTGAATACTAGTATCTTAAAAAATAAAAAGCGAATTTTGGGGGAACAAATATACAGGGGGCTAATAATTGAGACTTTGGCCTTTTTTTTTTCCACTCACACACGCTGTAAAACCTCAGCAAAAGCTAATTGAATCACTTCTTCATCTCCGGTCTGTCATCTCAAGCATTGAATTACACAACACCTACTGTAGGCCTTAATCAGAACTGCAAATCCAAGCGGCGTTTTCCAATTTGTGCTAGCGCTAGTCTATAGGGATGGTGGCGATAATGAAGGTGGCACCCGATGTAGTGGCACACGAGATATATAGCACTGCAAGGCCAATGCTCAGTTCAGGCCTTTCTCATATGAGTTCATTTAATATGGCTTCAGTTCTCCCCAGGCTAAGAATAACATTTGCATTTGGATGCTTTAATGAAGGCTTGTCACTCTCATTGTGTTGGCCCGAGGGTCCAGTGTGTTGCGGATAAGTTGTTAGCTAGAGCTCCAAGGGACAAAAAAAGTTGATGTTTCTGGATCATTATAGGCAAAGACATAATTGCCTTGTACAGTTTAAGTCAGAATTATTCACCCTCCTGAATTATTACACCCCCCCCCCCCCCCCCAATATTTTTCTCAATTTCTGTTTAAGGGAAAGAAGATTTGTTCAGCACATTTCTAAACATAAAAGTTTTAATAACTTATTTCTAATAACTGATGTATTTTTATCTTTTCCATGATGACAGCACATAATATTAGACTAGATATTCTTCAAGATACTAGTATGTGAAGGCTTTTCCAGCAGATACACAATATCATAAGACGTTTATATTAGGCTCGATTTAGGTCGTGATGTCTTCTTCTTCTTCTTCTTCCAGCAGTGCTACAGCCCTTGTAGAGGTTTGCCCTCTCCAACTACTCTTCTCCAGCCTTCCCGATCCAATGCTTGATTTCTCCAAGCACGCGCTCCTAGGAAACTTAGATCTTCTTCTATGTCATCTAACCACCTCTTCTGTGGCCTGCTAGGTCTACTTCTTTCCGACTTTAGCTTGTACACTTTCTTAACAGCTCTCTGTTCGGGCAATCTCTCTAAGTGACCCAGCCATCTTAACTGGTTCCTCTTTTATTTCTTTTGTTTCTGTCACCAGGCTTGGCTCACCATACAGGTCTGCCACTTCTGCATTACATGCATTGAGAAGCAGTTTATCTCGAGCTGTTAATAGCCACGTTGCTTACATTACCACCAGTGTATTTACCCAATTCTGTTACCAGATATTTCCGCACTTTGATAATGCTGGACTATTTTCGCTGGTTTGTCATGCTGTCCCAGAAGAGAACCCTGAGCTCGGAGATAGATGAGCCCAAGGCTCTCGCCTGGTCAATAAGCATTAGGAGGGATAGAGATCAGGTAGTTCTCAAAAACTTCCAGAGAATGGACCGCTAACTGTGCCAGTTTGTACTTAGTAGATGCTTATGACTTTAACAGTTGTTGCATGTTTTTTGAGTGTGGGAGGAAACCGGGTAAACCCACGCGAACACGGGGAAAACATGCAAACTCCGCACAGAAAGTGACGACTGGTTCAGCTAGCGTTTGAACCATGTTGATCTCCTTGCTGTGGGGCACCAGTGTGAACTGAACCACCGTGTTGTCCGAACTCAGAATTAAGATGGAGGGAGAAGGGATGGATGGGGGGTTTCCAAAACAAAGATGAGGAATGCAGTTTTAGGCTGGATGTTTATATCAAATTTGAAATGATCTGATTGGCTAGTTAGTGATTAGTGATAGGGATCAGCTGTAGTCAATCCTATCACATGCTCCACTCGGAATTAGTTTGTGAAACTTCACTTTGAGCAGTTATTTCCAGTCTTTCCATTTTATCACCACATTGTAAAATGAAAAAGGTAATAATAAATAAATAAATAAAAACATTGTCATAACATCTTAGCGTCCAGCACTTGCTAATGTTGTAGTTTGGAGGGAGGAAAAAAAGTTTTCCTTTTAAAATGTCCTGTCTTGTTCTCATTTGTGTCTTTTGTGTTAGGTTACAGTATGAGGAGGAGAAAAAAACGCTCAATTATTAATGGTGGTTTATTGCACCATCACTGCTGCAGGTCTGTTTGGGGCTCTTTGCCTTGATAGTGTTGTTGAGTGTCAACTCATTTTGACTGTCAACACAAGTCAGCGTCAACTGATTTCTTTTTTTTTTGCAATGTGTTTTCATGCCTTAAAGAAATGTTAGTCCTGGGTCAGGCTGTAGAAAATGTAGAAAAAATATTGCTGTTCAGTCTAGATGACAACAGAAGTCAGACTCGAGTTTTACTGTTTTGGTTTAAAATAAAATAAAATAATGATAGCAATAATAATAATAATAATAATAATAATAATAATAATAATAATAATA
>CAIGQZ010001206.1:956378-966408 GCA_903798205.1 Danio tinwini | reverse complement strand
TGGGTTGCAACTGGATGGGCTTTCGCTGTGTAAAACATGCTGAATAAATTGGTGGTTCATTCCACTGTGGTGAGCTATGATGAATATAGAGACTAAGCCGAAGAAAAATTAATGAATAAATGAATGAATGAATAACATGTTTGCTCACAGCAAGAAGGTCACTGGTTTGAGTACCGGCTGGGTCAATTGGCGTTTCTGTGTGGAGTTTGCATGTTCTCCCTTTGTTGGCGTGGGTTTCCCCTACAGTCCAAACACATGCGCTATAGGGGAATTGATTAACTGAATTGGCCGTAGTGTATGATTGTGTGCGTGAATGAGTGTGTAGGGGTGTTTCCAAGTACTGGGTTGCAGCTGGATGGGCTTCCGCTGTGTAAAACATGCTGGATAAGTTGGCAGTTCATTCCACTGTGGTGACCTATGATGAATAAAGGGACTAAGCCGAAGAAAAATGAATGAATGAATGAATAACATATTTGCTTTCTATGAATGTAATCTATATAATTAGCTTGGTGATGAGCTTGAATTTCCATTCAAATATGTGAATTAGATTTATGTGCAGAACTGGAATATTGCATAAAACATTTAGAAATAAAGCAGCGTCTCCATCCAATGAGAAGCAAAAGAGAACAAAATCATCACCTCCTGCTAAACTGAAGCAAATATTAGACAGAGAAATGCGGTTTTGTGTGTTAGGAGAAACCACTGTGGTGTTTTTTTTTTTCTCTAATATATGAGTTGCGCCTCAGAAGACGAAGACGAAACGCAATGAATGCGGTCACTGTGGTGGCTTTTGGAGGCCTGAGATTCTTTTTGAGAGCACAGACACATGCTTAAGACAGTTCTTGGAGGGAATATTAATGGGGGAATAATAAAACTGAAGCACTGTGATGACGGACTGACGGCTGAGGGGTTCACTTGGGATGTTTCTTAAATATCTGCACACATATTATGGTATTTTTATGCTTTAGAAGAGTCAAAAACTTACACACAGCACCTTTAAGTTATGCTCACTTAAAATTAATATGCTACTTTAATTAGGAACTTTAAGGCAATCGGTTTCCCCTGAGCATCTTGGGGTTTCCGTTAAATGTTTTGTTTAGAATTTCACGGCTAAGACTTGTTAGTATCTGGATGGGAGACAAATTGGGAAAACTAGGTTGCTGTTGGATGAGGTTTTAGTCAGGCTATACAAAATAAATGTACTATGTAAAGGCACATTACATTACATTTTCACAAATGCGCAAGCAAATAGGTGGATGCAAACATACAGTTGAAGTCAGAATTAATAGCCCTCTTGTATATTTTTCCCCCAATTTCTGATTAAACTCATTTCTAAACTTTATGCATAAACAACAGACGTGGAAGAAGCATCAAGCTTGAGTGATTTACATGTCAAGTCAATGCAAAGGTGTGAATAGACCTCCTGCGGCGCAAATGACGAGCATTGCACAAATGGTGTGATACACGCGAATGGCGTGGCACGAATTGAGCGTTTTGCATGTGAATCGCTCGAGTTCAAAAATCTGAACTTCTGCGGACACTCGCGCTGCATTAACCAATCAGGAGCTTGCTCTTGTAGGGACGTGATTATGACGTAGCGCCTGTTGTTGGTGTCCCGGAGGAAAGTCCTCCTGCCTACACCGACAACAGTTCATAAACAAATAAAATAATCAAGTAAATTACAGGGTGAGACCTGAAAATGTGGCAAACTGGGCTCGACTCAGTCAGAAGCACCGCTGAAAGCTTCCATCATCCAGGTTAAGTTTCTGGAGGAGTTTATGAGCTCACAGAGCTGGGTGCTACTCTGAAAGGATCTAGTGGACTCGGACACTGCTCCAAACGAATCAACACTGTTTTTCAGCCTTCATAAAGCACATAAACACAGTTATTTTATCAATAGAATCCATGGTAGCCATTTAGCAACAAAGCTACAGTCACCGGGCAGACAGAAGCCCTGCCCATTGCTCTGTTCTGAAGTGAATTTGACGCGCGAATGAAGCGGATTTGAAAAGCGATTTATCCACACGTTCCGCATCTGGTGTGAACACAGCATAATAGTTTTAATAACTCAATTCTAATAACTGATGTATTTTCTCTTTGCCATGATGACAGCACATAATATTAGACTAGATATTCTTCAAGACACTAGTGTTCAGCTTAAAGTGACATTTAAAGGCTTAACTAGGGTAATTAGGGTAAAGTTAGGGTAATTAGGCAAGTCATTGTATAGCAGTGGTTTGTTCTGGAGACAATCCAAAACTAATATTGCTTAAGGGGGCTAATACTATTGACCTTAAAATGTGTTTTAAACAAGTAAAAACTGATTTTATTCTAGCTGAAATTAAACAAATAAGACTTTATTAGAGGAAATACTGTGAAAAATTCTTGAATCTGTTCAAAATCATTTGGGAAATATTTGATAAATCTTATTAATTGTGACTTTAACTGGGCAGAACTGAAGTGCATTAGCCTGTGCATTACCTGTGACCACAGACAGACTCCTGTTTACTCCTAAAGATGTCTCAGACAATGAGATAGAAGCTTATCTTGTGGCCACAGCTCAGAGAAACCAATTCACAACTCTGAACGGTACATAATGTCACGCCTGCTGCTCATTACCCATCTGTGCCTGCTCCTCACCATAAACAACATCAATCTAAGACAGCATTAAACCCCAGAGGCAGACCAACAAAATGCACCTTCTTTTTTATATATGCATGGAGTCATCAGTCCCCGAACAAACAAACAAATAAACAGACAAACAGGTTTTGTAAGTGTGTTGAGCTTACGATTAATAGCCTAGACAAGGACACCGAAGGTCACGGTGACGCAGCAGTCTCACCTTTATGAATAAAACATCCCACCGGGCAGTAAAGCAGAAGTTGTGGGCTCATACATTTTCAGCAGTAACTAATAGTAACCTAAAGTGCTGTATTTTTGAATGCTGACATAGTCATTGGCAAGGTGGCTCAGTGGTTAGCACTGTTGGCCTCACAGCGAGAAGGTCACTGGTTTGAGTCTCTGCTGGACCAGTTGGCATTTCTGTGTGGAGTTTGCATGTTCTCACTGTGTTGGCATGGGTTTTCTCTGGGAGCTTCGGTTTTTCCCACAGTCCAAACACATGCGCTATAGGGGAATTGATGAACTAAAATTGTCCGTAGTGTATGAATATGTGTGTGTGGGTGTTTCCCAGTATTGGGTTGCGGCTGAAAGGAGATCTGCTGTGTAAAACATACGCTGGAATAGTGTGGCAACCTCTGAAATAGAGACTAAGCTGAAGGACAAGTAGTGTATGAGTGTGAATGAGTGTGTGTGAAGGTTTCCCAGAGATGGGTTGCGGCTGGGAGGGCATCAGCTGCGTAAAACACATGCTGGATAAATTGGTCAAGACGATCTGCTGCAGTTCAAACTGAGCATCAGCATGGGGAAGAAAGGGGATTTAAGTGACTTTAAACATGACATGGTTGTTTGTGCCAGATGGGCTGGTCTGAGTATTTCAGAAACTGCTGATCTACTGGGATTTTCACACACAACCATCTTTAGGGTTTACAGAGAATGGTGCGACAAAGAGGAAATATTCAAAGAGCGGCAGTTCTGTGGGCACAAATGCCTTGTTGATGCCAGAGGTCAGAGGAAAATGGCCAGACTGGTTCCAGCTGATAGAAAGGCAACAGTAACTCAAATAAGCACTCGTTACAACCAAGGTCTGCAGAAGAGCATCTCCGAACACACAACACGTCCAACCTTGAGGCAGACGAGCTACAGCAGCAGAAGACCACACCGGGTGCCACTCCTGTCAGCTAAGAACAGGAAACTGAGGCTACAATTCACACAGGCTCACCAAAACTGGATAATAGAAGATTGGAGAAACGTTGCCTGGTCTGATGAGTCTCCATTTCTGCTGACACATTTGGATGGTCGGGTCAGAATTTGGCATCAACAACATGAAAGCATGGATCCATCCTGCATTGTATCAGCGGTTCAGGCTGCTGATGGTGGTGTAATGGTGTGGGGGATATTTTCTTGGTACACTTTGGGTTTATTAGTACCAATTGAGCATTGTATCAATGCCACAGCCTACCTGAGTATTGTTGCTGACAATGTCCATCCCTTTATGACCACAGTGTACACATCTTCTGACGGCTACTTCCAGCGTGATAACGCGCCATATTATGAAGTGCAAACTGTCTCAGACTGGTTTCTTGAACATGACAATGAGTTCATTGTATTCAAATGGCCTCCACAGTCACCATAGATCAATCTAATAGAGCATATTTGGAATGTGGTGTGGTCTGCAGCCGCTAGATCGCTGGTGATCATAACAGATATAGCCTGGTTTGTTCGTTTGTTGGATCGTATTGTTTTTTCCAATATGAACAATACCAGGTGGTATGATGCCACCGGCAGCTTCTGTTTCTTTTCACGCTACCAGCGGAGCGCTCTGTGTGGATGGCTTTTCCACTATTATCAGTTTGTCCAGTGGCTCTTTAGTGGACTTGAGACACAGAGAGGAAATGACTGCAACGGCAGGGTTCGAGTCTGGTGAAGAACGGTTCTAGAAAGCAGGTAAAACAAAAACATAAGGCAAAAAAATAAAATAAACAAGTACATAACAGGGTAAGATCTGAAAATGTGGTAAAAGTCAGTTAACAGCGGCCTCTGGTGGATTTACACTAAAACAGCAGGCACGAATGACACTCGCGAGAGAAATTTGAGATCTGAAGTGAAGTTTATTTATAAACTAATTTCGAGAGGATCACATGTTTATGATTGCTTGCAGCCGGTCCCGCATTATTCAAATTATGATTCACCAATCAGACGATTCTTAAGCCACTATAAATACCCTAGGTTCCATATCACAGCCATCTTCGTTTTAAAGAATTCCCCCTTCCACCCCTACTCCTCTTTTCCTAGATGGGTGGTATGGTGGCCCAGTGATTAGCACTGTTGCCTCACAGCAAGAATGTCACTGGTTCTAGTCATTACCAAGCTAGCTGACGTTTCTGTGTGGAGTTTTAACGTTCTCCCCGTGCTCACGTGGGTTTCCCCTGGGTTCCCCGGTTTTCTCCCACCATCCAAAAACATGCAACTTAAGTTAATTGACTAATCTAAATCGGCAGCATAGACATGCTCCTAGTAAAAAGTTATCTCTTAGGAGCAATCACTATCTGTTCATCAGCTACTACAGCAGGGGAGTTCCTGAGATCTACCTGAGCTCAAACTCCCCTCTCGCCTTGCAAACGGGAGAGAGCCCCTGGCTCGAGGATCTTATGAACTGAGGGCTCTCTCCCGGGACAGCATGCCAAAAAACTGCAAAAAAAAAGTACCTACTGAGACATATTTCACGCTCTCCAAAAATGTATACAGGGGAACATATCCATGATGAGCCTGGGTTGGCTTTCTCACTACAACCAAACCGCTCTAGAGATTGTTTCAACAGAGACGAGACCTTACTCATGTGATCTCAGATCAATAGTTTCGGCACAGATTACAGTGGGATTGCAGGTTTCACATATGCCCAAATGAACCAAACCAAAGGGGGCAAACACACCAGGTTCCAAAACAAACATCTAGGTGTGAAAGCACCCTAAAAGACAGCAGTTGTGTGGCTTCTTAATCAGACTTTGTGCACATAATTAGCACCATCGTTAACGACATTCCCTCAATCCCCCAATCAACCCAGTCCTTTTCTTTTATGTTTTTATCAGGTGTTCCAAGTGCAGTCTGTTCATTTGTCTTTTTAAGCGTTTGTCGTGTTTGAAGGGATGTCTTCTCTCTGCTTCTGCTTAAAGAGATCTAAGAAGCGGTTGAGAAGTGGCCTGGTTTAGATTTTTTGCCAGTGCATACATGTGATCATCAATATTAATACAAGCTTATTTATTCTCTTTAAAGCAAGCGGGGCACATCTCCAGCCATCGTGGATTTGATATGATGAATAGCTCAAACCTCAATATGTTTATGTGAAAACATGTAGATATATTGATTTTTTATTGCTTTTTTATCTCATGTACAGTCGCTTTTTTCCCCTACTAAATTACTAAAGTGCCCTGTAAGCATAATTACTATGCATTACCCTGGAATGTGTGATTCTGATTGGTCAGTCGTGGGATTCAGTGTAAAAACACTACAGGCCAGCGGTGTCTCTTTTATCACGCAGAGATCTCTTCTCATATTACAAATTCATGTAACACGGCAAAGTCAACCAGTCATGAATAAATAAAGCAATTTAAAGCCTGCATGTTAACATGATCTCTTGCACTGAGGATTGTGATGCACTTTTGTTTAAAAAACAAATTATGAATCACAAATTTCCAGCATGCTGTCTGAGAATATGACACTGCTGCTGCAAACATAACATAAATAAACCCACTGTAGTAGATCTGTAAACAGCTGAAAACACACTGCAACTTGATGAAGCAAACAACACCTAGGCTGTATCTGAAATCGCTCACTATAAAGAGTACACTTAAACAAACAAATTCAATTTTAAAAAGTTCAACTTCATTCATTTGCTTAAATTCAACCCATAAAAATTGTTTGCAACCACTTTCCTTAAAAAGATTTAGTAAATCCAATGAATCATGTCCATCGAGTGGCTGCCTGTAGTATTGGTAATCTAGCAACCAACAGTAAGCAAGGCAAGCATAATAGAGACAGCTGATTGGTCACGTTATTAAAGGTGCTGTATGTAAGTTGTTGACTCTACTAAAGCATAAAAATACCATAATATGTTTGCAGATATTTCACAAACATGCTAAGTGAACATTCTTGTTTATCTGGAAAACAAAACTGAAGTCAGATATTCTGCTTTGAAAATGTGCATTACGTCTGTCTTTGTTTTGGTCATTTTAACCAGTTTAGCACCCCGGATGCCTTTGTGGTAAACAGCGTATTTCATTCATTCAGGAAGGAATGCTTTCAAAGTGTGCATCCATGACCAAAATAATGCAGAGTTTCACATGAGGTGGTTATTAATTAGCAAATCATCAAAAATACTACACTCTAAAAAATGTTGAGTTATTTATTTAACCCAATGATTGAGTTAAAAATATTTGCTGGGTTATTTTTGAACCTTTATGGGGTTATTTATTAATAACTCAACAAGTTGGGTTAAATATTTGTGCTTTATTGGGTTATTTATAACCTTTATTAGGTTATCAATTTAATAACTCAACCAGTTGGGTTAAAATGTAGACTTTCAACAGTGAACTGATTTAACTGACACAGAACAGCTGTATTATTATGCATATGTAATGTTGTTTTTGCAGTCTAAAGTTTATTTAAGCTCTAACGCAATAATATTGTCTGAAAAAGTGTATTTATTTTTCCGTGTTTTTTTTATATCCGTTTCCCCAGCACTCTTAATTATTGATGATACAAACGCACGCTTCATAGCCGATCTATATTAAACGGATAAAAACCCATAAGTATCTGGAATACTCAATATTTTTAAATAACTGCATGTTATTTATTTACACAGCCATAATTATAAAACTAATAGTAGTACTATAATAGTAGCAATAGTAATACCAGAATTAAAAAAATATTAATATTTAATCAAAATAACCCAATGCATTGGGTTAAATTATATAACCCAATGCATTGGGTTAAAATAACCCATAGTTGGGAAGGTGCTATAATAACTTATAGTTGGTTTATTTGTCTGGGTATTTTTAACCCAACTATTTTAACTGAGTACAAACGTAAACAGTAGGTAAGCAGATTACATTGTAACCCCGTGTCCTAACAACACACTACATGATGAAATTTGCAGTGATTTGGCTGTTTGCACCATAAGAAACATGACAGAAATGTAAATACAGTCATTCAGAAGTACAGAATAGTGCACTCACTGCACTCCCAACGAAATGGTAATGTTTATAATCTAATAAACACATATTAAACCTCTTTAACATTATTAAATGCAAATGCTGAAGCACTGACATGTGTTGGCTTGCACTGAGTCAGATCTGAAGTTCAGTTTCAAACTGTTTATTTCATTTTCCAGATCTGAGGTGAACTATCTGCTGCTGCTTTCAGTAGTATGGCAATAAATGTCACATAAAACGACATCCAATCTCACATTATTAGCATTTAACACTGAATAAAGCACATGATGTTTACCTGAGCTGCTCATAGTTCATGTTGTTCAGCTGCAAGAAATAGAAGCAGTTTCTAATATATACATTTCAGATGTTGGTTAAGACAAAAACTCCTTTTTATGAAAGGAAAGTATTATAGAAGGAAAATATTCCTTCTATCGCGTGTTGTTGCTTTTAATTAGAACACAACCTAAATCAGCCTTAATCAGACAGTTGAAAGTATCGCACACCAGACGTGCTTATTTAAAATGAAACTATTCAGATGTGGCTCTGTGGCGTGGGTGTCCTGAGTCGTGGCTAGGTGCCGCGGACAGCCACAGACTTGGGTGTGCATACCCTGATAGAATGCATGGTGCTGCATGGCTTGACCCGTCGGTAAGTGGTGCATCGGGTGTGCAACCCCCTTAAGGCCTCCCACCAGTGCTGTATACAGCAATATTGCTCATTTAAGTAAAAAAACTATTTTATTTATTGTATTTTTTCTTGTTTAAAAATGCTTCTTGATCTAAGAATATGTTTAGATCTTTGGACTAGAAACTAAAAAAGCATTATTTTGAAGTGTATGCATCCCAGAATGAAGTCTTTTTGTCAACTGAACATTGTTCATTTAGCATTAGATGCTTTTCTTAGCTGTAAACTCATCACCAGCACAGGAGAAAGTGCAGCTTTGTGTTTTTGTCTACAGACGTTGGCTTCATTAGCACAAACAGTAGAACGCATCATCCCTGTCTCACTGTTGTTATTCTTCTTCTGCTTATTTCTTTTCCATTTTTTGCTCGGGTAAACAGGTAAAAGGTTCATTTCACACCAGCAGAACAAGCTTTTTACATGACTGCAGGTCGTGATGAATTATAATTGAAGCTAATGTGTAATAGCCAAGCCAGAAGAAAACTAAAAACACACACGAGCTCCGCGTTCGCTCATTACCCAGCTGCTGATTACAGAAGCAAAAGGACATTTGTCCTGTGCAGAAACAAACACTGGAGGTGTGTGTGTGTCTGTGTGTGCACATGTGTACGCGTTTGCGTACGTGCGTCGTGCATGTGGGTGTCAGCTGTGTGTTTCGTGTCTGATGTGTGCCGTGCGTATTTCATTGTTTGTGTGTATGTGTGCATACATGTGTGTTTTGTGCATTGTGTGTGTGCTTCTTAATAAATACTGTGTGTGTGCTGAAATGTAACTCTGCTCAGTCAGTTATTGCGCTGTTCATCAACTTATATCAAGGTCACTGTCATGAATTGAATGTCAGGACGTTCCATTCACTGACATGTTTCCTTCCTCAATCCAGTTTGAATGGGTTTTAATTCACCCTCTCATGATCCTCTCTCTCTCTCTCTCTCTCTCTCTCTCTCTCTCTCTCTCTCTCTCCATCTCAGTATTAATTGAGTTTTAGCGCAGGCACTAAATTTAAAGCTCCTCTTATTGACCTCATTCTTGACGTACGAGCGGACGAATCTTTTTGGCTAGAGTGGTCCGCTCTCGTTCACTTCCATTAATTTGTAGGCATTAAAAACAGCTTGTTGTGCTGCTTGATGTTGCAAACTGATATTTGATTATTCCATTCTTTTTCTTAGGTGAAACTGTGACTCAGTGGTTAGTAGGGTTGTCACGATACTGGAATTCAGTACCAATCGGTTCTGAAATTTTTAAAACGTTAAATTCCTGCTAACATTTGAGCGCTGTTGAGCGTCTGCCTTCACACCAAACACAGATGAAGTGTCAACCCTTACAAAAATTACTGCAGTTTTTTTTTGTTTTGTTTTTAAGGAATACTGCTGTTTTAGTTAACGTCTGAAAAGTGCAGTTTTTGGACATGAAAAAAATGCATTATTTAAGTATATTGCATTATTACTGCAATACAACTGAAGTACTACTACAGTACAACTGCAGTACATCTACTGCAATACAACTGAAGAACTACAATGCAA
>CAIGQZ010001206.1:895233-909425 GCA_903798205.1 Danio tinwini | reverse complement strand
TTTGCAATATTTATATTATTTGCTAATTATAAATCACCTACTGTGGATTTTTATAACATAATTTCGAAGGTTGCTATGTCTTCCAGAGGTTGAATTTTCAACCACATACATTGAAGCAGCCTTCAAGACTGAAATGAAAGACAAGCCGGAGTGCTGCAATATAATTGTGTAAACTGACAGTGGGCTGGTTATAGAAAGCAAAACAAAAACAGATGTTCTGGCATGTAACACACATTTTTAAAGGAGAATAACTGATCTTGATTTTGTTTTTCAGATAAATATGTTCACTTAGCATGATTCTTAAATATCTGCAAGCATTTTAGGGCATCTTTATGCTTTAGGCCCTGTTCACATGAAAATGGATATTCTCAAAACGGCACTTTGTTCCAAGCGGTTTCACTGTTTGTCCACACAAAAACGCAGTATCAGGTGACTGAAATGGATACACAGCAAAAAATGCTTTACTTACAGAGATTTTTTGTCTTGTTTTTAGTGCAAATATCTAAAAAAAAATATATATCAAGACACATTTTCGTGGCAAGCAATACATAATGTCTTGTTTTCAGGAATAATATGCCCATTATAAGTCAGTTTTTCCTTAAAACAAGCAAAATAATCTGCCAATGGGGTAAGCAAAATAATCTTGTTTTTCATTTTGACATAAGGTTATTTTGTTTACCCCATTGGCAGATTATTTTGCTTGTTTTAAGGAAAAACTCACTTCAAATCAGCATATTATTTCTTAAAACAAGACAACATGTTTTCTTGTCTAGTAAATTCTTCTTGATTTAAGATTTTTTTAGATATTTGGACTAGAAACAAGACAAAAAAATCTAAGTAAGAAAAGTATTTTTTTGCAGTGTACTTTCTGAAAACTCCAGCCAGGGTGAAGATTTTCCAAAACTTTGTATACAGTGTGGTCACGTGGACACTATAACTGGAGTCTAAGCCTCATGATGTCAGCATCCTCTGTTTTCTCATTTCTGATTGGCCAACACGGATGGGAACACACCAAATGTGGAAGATGCAGATGAGGCAAAATTCTGAACATTCGCAGCAAACCCTTTGCATATTTTGTGTTGTTTGCCTGTGGCACAGTAATCCGCCTCTGTTCTCTTGTTTGCATTGACTTGTATGCCATTTACTTGTGCAAATAATTAATTCCCCATTTGGTGTGAACCCATCATAAAAGTGTCATATCGCTCTCTTTTGGTTCGGCATGCCCTTAACATACATATTACCATATTTGTTCATATTTGTTGATATTTTTGCCACACCATGTTGTTGTTTTGTAACATCTCATTTTTACTAGGTCTGTTATTAGCCCAACACTCAACCTAACTATAGGAGGTCTTAGTTAAAGCTTATTAATGAAAATACAGTCGTTCATTGTTAGTTCACTCACGATGCATTGAGTAATGCTAACAAGTATGAATTTGCATTTTAGTAAGGATGAGTGAATGTTGAACTATGATTAATAAATACTGTATGAATATTGATCATTGTCAGAACACCTGTGTACATGTGAACGTGGCCTTAGAAGAATCAAAAACGTACTTACAGCACTTCTAAGTCAATTATTAGTTCCAGTGCATTCGCTTCTCTAACGCTCATTTATTTCTGTTCTCAGGTGTCACGACCGTCCTGACTATGACCACACTGAGTATAAGTGCAAGAAACTCACTTCCCAAGGTGGCCTACGCTACAGCCATGGACTGGTTTATGGCCGTCTGCTATGCCTTTGTGTTTTCGGCTCTCATTGAGTTTGCTACAGTCAACTACTTCACCAAGAGGAGCTGGGCCTGGGACGGCCAGAAAGAAGCCCAGGAGATGCGGGTGAGACAACATTTCACTTTATACTTGAGTCATATATGACAGTACATAATATTTGACTAGATATTTTTTAAGATACTAGTATTCAGCTTAAGGTTACATTTAAAGGCTTAACTAGGGTAATTAGGGTAAAGTTAGGGTAATTAGGCAAGTCATTGTATAACAGTGGTTTGTTCTGGAGACAATCCAACACAAATATTGCTTAAGGGGGCTAATAATATTGACCTTAAAATGGGTTTGAATTTAAAAAACTGCTTTCTTCAGAAGACTTTCTTCAGAAGAAAAATTATTATGGGAAATACTGTGAACAATTCCTCGCTCTGTTAAACATCATTTGGGAAATATTCACGGGAGGGCTAATCATTTTGACTTCGACTATAAGATTGTGTCATTGAGATAATAGGTGCATTATTTTAAAAAGTCATCAGAAGGAAAGATGTTTATGTTTCTCAAAATGGCAGAACTCAGCACAAGCCTGAGTGTATTTCTCACTGTGATCAATCACAGTTTCATTTTCCAGTATTGACTTTTTTTTACAGAGTTCCTCCCTGCAATAGGCAATAAATATTCAGTATATAAATTCTAAACTGATGTGGGCTTTCTTGTTAGCAAGCTTGTCACTATTATAAATTTTCATGGTGGTGAATGTTGCTGTTCAATAAGTTTGAAGCTGCCAACCTCTCTCAATTCAATTTAATAATCAAGTATTGCCAAAACATTGCAGATTACATAAACAATAAATACATATTAAAGTGATTGTATAATACATACTTACATACATAATAAAACACAATTTGAAATGTGATAGTTACACAAATAAGAAAAAGCTATATAATTATAAAAATATATAATGAATAATAATAATAATACATATCAAAATAACATAAAATAATTTACATTATTATTAATAATAATGTATTGTGATTATATTAAATTTATTTATATAATAATATATTTAAAATATGTATAATGATATACAGGCTGCACAGTGGGTAGCACATTCGCCTCACAGCAAGAAGGTTGCAGGTTTGAGCCTCGGCTGGGTCAGTTGGCGTTTCTGTGTGGAGTTTGCATGTTTTCCCCGTGTTCGCGTTGGTTTCCTGCTGGGTAAGCTAAATTGTCCGTAGTGTATGTGTGTGAATGGATGTTTTCCAGTACTGGGTTGCAGCTGGAAGGGCATCCGCTGCCTAAAACATATGCTGGATGAGTTGGTGGTTCATTCCACTGTGGCGACCCCAGATTAATAAAGGGACTAAGCTGAAAAGAAAATGAATGAATGAATGATATACAGTAAGGTCCATAAATATTTCAACATTGACAAAATTTCTAACATTTTTGGCTCTATACACCAACACAATGGATTTGAAATGAAACAATATGTGCTTTATCTACAGACTGTCCGCTTTAGTTTGAGGGTATTTACATCCAAATCAGGTGAACACTGTGGGAATTACAACAGTTTGCAAATGTGCCTCCCACTTGTTAAGGGTCCAAAAGTAATTGGAAAGAATAGTAATCATAAATCAAACTTTCACTTTTTAATACTTGGTTGCAAATCCTTTGCAGTCAATCACAGCCTGAAGTCTGGAACACATCAGACATCAGCAGATGCTGGGTTTCATTCCTGGTGGTGCTCTGCCAGGCCTCTACTGCAACTGTCTTCAGTTTCTGCATGTTCTTGGGGTATTTTCCCTTGTTTTGTTTTCAGCAAGTGAAATGCAAGCTCAATCAGATTCAGGTCAGGTGATTGCCTTGGCCATTGCATAACAATCTACTTCTTTCCCTTCAAAAACTCTTTGGTTTCTTTTGCAGTATGCTTTGGGTCATTCTTCTTCTGCACTGTAAAGCACCGTCCAATGAGTTCTGAAGCATTTGGCTTAACATGAGCAGAACATATTGCCTGAAACACTTCAGAATTCATCCTGCTACTTTAGTCAGCAGTCACATCATCAATAAATAAAAAAGAGAACCAGTTCCATTAACAGCCATACATGCCCACGCCATGCCACTACTACCACCATGCTGCGCTGCTTAGTATCATGAGCAGTTCCTTTCCTTCTCCATACTCTTCTCTTCCCATCATTCTGGTACAAGTTGATCTTGATCCCATCTGTCCATAGGATGTTGTTCCAGCACTCTGAAGGCTTTTTTAAAACTAAAACCGAGGGTTTACATCTTGTGGTGAACCCTCTGTGACAGCTCTTTGGATCTCATCTTGACAGTTACAGATTCCAATTGCGAATAGCACTTCTTAAAATGAACTCTGGACCTTTTATCTGCTCATTGTAATTGGGACAATGAGGGAATAACACACACCTGGCCATGGAACAGCTGATCATCCAGTTGATTTTGGTCCCTTTACAAGTGGGAGGAACATATGCAAACTGTTGTAATTTCTACACCGTTGACCTGATTTGAATGCAAACTGACAGTCTACAGTTAAAGCACATCGTGTTCACTTCATTTCAAATCCATTGTATGTATATATATATATATATATATATATATATATATATATATATAGATATAGATAGATAGATATACACAGAACAGATGTTACCCAAGGATGTAGAGGTGTTGCACACAAAAGTGGAGAAGGGGCGAGAGATGGGGGGTTGTTGCAGACGAAAGTGAAGAGGGTTGGGGAGTCGCAGAAGAAAGTGAAAGTGAATAGCGGACTAGGGAGGAGGGCGGTTGAGAAGGGAGATCAGTAAAATGAGGAGCCGGATCAAATTTCAGAGGTGCCGGATCCGACGTGTTCCGCCACAAATTAAGCCCTGGGTGGTGTTTCACGGACGAAAGTGAAGAGATGGGGGAGCGGGAGTGGTGGTGGGTTGTTGTGTTGCGGACGAAATTGAAGGGAGGAGGGGTGTAGGGGTGTTGTTTGATTGGGCCCCCTAACAGTAACTCTGGGAGCCCTTACTATCATCCTAACTTCCCACAACCTACCACCCCCCACCCTAGCGGCATCCCTGCCAGGGGTCCATAAAATGCCCAGGTTTGGTTTATAATAATGTTTCTGACTTGTTTTGTCCACTGGCTGACTCTCTATGTGTTGATGTCACTCTCTCTTCACCTCATTCACTTACTCTTGATTATTGCCACCCTCTGTCCTGCCCCTGATAACCTCAGAAAAATTAACTGCTCTCCGCTAATGGATGTGGATTGTTGCAGAAAAAAGCTCAGCGCGGTGCCGTATTGCTCACAGTGTGTGGAGATATTGTACCTGGGCAGCACTAATATAAATTGCTGTTTTGTCTTCCTGTTGTAACCTTCCATGCGTAATCTAACAAACACTTTACTTTTTCATTAGCTGTGCAATAGAAAGGAAATCTCTTGTTTTGCTTTCACCACAGAGTACAATGCAAAACAGAGTATGCATGTATTAATAGCAGTAAAAGATGTGTAAAACCATTTATTTACAGTGGCCAAAGGGAGAAGGATAGCCAGTGCTCAGTATAATATAGATATATAGTACAGGGGAAATCAAAATTAGAGATGCGATATTCATCTTTTAATATCTAAAGGGATTTTAGTTGTGTATAGGCTCTAAAAATATCCATAAATTGGCAGTTTCCTGTATTTTGTGATTCATGCTTTTATTTTTGTATTTTTCCAGATTTATTTGCACATTTATTTCTTGCATTATGGGATCTTGATATTTTGTCCATCAACTTTTAACCTTGAAAAGTTATAAAAAATAAGTGACTTTTATGCACATTTTTAATAGTCTGCAGTGCTTTATTGTCTGGTTTGGTGTTGTATATTACGCTACAGAAACCTTGTAATAAACTGCAGCACATTTTTTGTTATTTTACAGGCTTATTTCTTTAGATATTATTTCTCATACATTATATTATTATTTCAAACTACTAAAATGTCAATAAAAGTCACTTTGTTAAAGTGTAGAGTTGAATTTTCAACATCAAAAGTGTACAGAGCGGAGATCAACATCCCATAATGCAATTCACCACTGCAAATAAACACTTGTGGATCACAAAATACTGTTCATTAACAGATATTGATTAGTGTAAGATGCTAATAGTAATTGTAAAACGCTTCAACAAAAACCCTATATTTTGTGGAAAACTTTAGTCTCTCACAGCACATGACACATTATTTATTGTATATTTATATATATTGTATTTTATATATACAACTAAAATGGTTTTAAACATGTATTCTTGCTGATTCTATTTGTAAGTTATCCTTAGCTGTTTTCCATGCCTATTGGACATGCCAAGATGCACATACATTGTAAAAATGCACATAAAAAACATATGTGCACAACTGAGTAGGATAAACGTTTTATCCGATTAGAAACAAATGCACATAAACCACAATGGAAACACATTTACCATAAAGACTAGGGATGCACTAAATATTCGGCCATCGAAAATTTGTATCACCGAAAGAACACGGCTACAACAGTATGTTGTGATGACGCAAACAGAAAATGCTGCCTGCACGTGTTGTCTGAAGCAGCATGTCTGCGGTGTGGCTATTCGGGTCTTCTGCACTTCATCATGACTGTACTTGATCCACATCCATATAACTTGGATGCGGAAATAAAACAGTGCACATGCGAAATGATCCAACCACTCAACAGCTAGTTATCTGTCTGAAGTCCCCATCCCCAGAGGTGATAACTCACCGTTGCGATGAGCTAAATACATATTTTTATTTTATTTGTAATTGATTTATTCTTTGAAACTTTAATATTAAGTTATGCATTTGCAATGCATTGATTTTATTAAGCTTAGTACACATTTATAGTCATAAATGCAATGGTAGCTACTAATAATTGCCATAATTTATTTTGGTTTCGGTTTTCTGCCTTGGTTTCCTCTTTTTTGTTTTTTGGTTTAGGCCAAGAATTTTCATTTTAGTGCATCCCTAAAAAGAATGCACACCATTAAACAGATGATGTGTGAAAAATGTGTATAATGGGATGCATTAATGGACTTTGCAGTGTTTTCAGCACATTGTAAATCATCTGAAATGCTGTTTTGCTCATTTCTATAAATCCTCAGCCAAAGTCTGTCATCACAGTGCTTCAGTATTATTATTCTTCTATTATTGTTCCCTCCAGAACTGTCTTGAGCATCTGTCTGCGCTCACAAAGAGCGTCTCACACCTCCAAAAGCCACCGCATTCACCGTGTTCATTGCATTTCAACTTCGTTTTCTGAGGCACAACTCATTTATTACACTGTAAAAAAAAATCTGTAAATTTACGGTTTATTTCTGGCAGCTGGGGTGTCGTAAAAAAACAAAAAACATAAAATAACATCCGTTAATTTACAGAAATGTACTGTAAAATAACAGAGATAGAATTACAGAAATTTACCAGAAATTTAAATTTTTGAAAAATAATTTAATGTTCATTGTTTTACCGTAAATTTCGGTCATTTAACAGACGTTATTTTAAGTTTTTTTCCGCACAGATTTGAATGCATCTGCATGATCTAATTGGCAGGAGTAGACGTCTTACGTCAGCATGTTCTAATCGTGAACGCGCTCTTGCCGGTAATTTTCCTTCTGCGTTCACACAGAGCAGCATTCTGGCAAATCCTAACCCTCTAAACTACATTTCTCTGAGCAATATTTGCTCCAGTTTATCACAAAGTGATGATTTCATATATGTGTTGACTCTTTCGCTGCTTTATTCACAAGTTTTGTGTATAAGTTTATTTCACATCTTTGAATGGAAACATCAGAATTTCATCAGATATGATTCAGTCATTTCACACATAAAGACCTTTCCGAAAAATTACCAGCAATTTTTTGGAAAGGGATCATGTGTGAACGGGCCGTTTTTGAAAATATAGGTAAATTCGTTCCGGTAATTTGCCAGAATGCTGCTCTGTGTGAACACAGAAGGAAAATTGCCGGCAAGAGCACGTTCACGCTGCTGACGTCAGACGTCTACTCCAGCCAATCAGATCATTCATATGCATTCACATCTGTGCTGTTTATAAAAAGAAGTCGTTGAATACTTTTCCAGACACATTTAGCTGCTAGATGTTAGTCAGATAACGTTCCTATGTTCCTTCTTAATGACAACTGTGTCAAAAATTATCGATAAAATGCTTTTGATGAACTGCTTTTACCTTCAAGCTCTGCTTCAGTTGCTTGACGCGTGTGCACGTGAAGTGGAGCGCCAGCACACACACATATTATGTACATCTCGACATGTGAAAGTGTTCCCCCATATGTTTTCATTGAAGTTGTTCACAAAAGTTATCCATCCACAGAATTTGTAATGTAGACAAATGTGTAAACATTTAGCTACGGTTCGCACTCCTGCCTTTGGATGTCTCTGGGACAAAGCAGCTGCATGAATGCTAAAGCTTTAGATAAAAGTGAAATCATCAACAAAAGCCTGACCCTTTCTGTGTTTACACACACACGCACGACCATTTAGAGGCCATTTCTGATTCATGATGTCAGAATTTACCAGTATTTTGGAATGGATGAGTGAATGGACTTTATCCGAAAAATTCCAGATCGCCCTTGTGTGAACAGCGCTTTTTTTAATTCACCAGTCAAGTCGTTCCGGACATTTTCCAGGTATTTACAGATATCACTGTGTGAAAGAGGCTATTATATCTATGGATGTTCAGCAGTCTCACATCATTGATTAGCTGATGATTGGTTATGTCTCTAAAAGATAGGCTCTGCTCATTCATTCATTTATTTTCCTTTGGTTTAGTACCTTATTTATCAGAGGTCGTCACAGCGGAAAGAACCGCCAACTATTCCAGCATATGTTTTACACAGCGGATGCCCCTACAGCTTCAACCCAGTACTTGAAAACATCCACACACTCACATTCACACACATACACTACGGCCAATTTAGATCATCCAATTCTCCTGTAACGCATGCGTTTGGACTGTGGGGGAATATGGAGCACCCTGAAGAAACCCACGCAGACAAAAAACATGCAAACTCCACACAGAAACGCCAACTGACCCAGCCGGGACTTAAATCAGCGACCTTTTTGCTGTGAGGTGACAGTGCTAACCACTGAGCCACCGTGTCTCCCAGCTCTGCTTTCTTCAGCCTGCTGTCCTGGTGTCCAGCATTGAGACAGTTTAAAATTTGCTAGACCTTTGAGATAGAGCACAAATAAATGGCTTTTTGTCTAGAAAAAGAAACCCCAGATTGAAAGCAGCAGAGAGCACACAGATGAAAGATTAATTGAAAAGGAGGCTCTCTGGCTGGAGTCTGTGGCTCCAGAAGAAAGCCAAAAACTGATTTGCTATAGTCGCTGAAAGAAAGAATAGAACAAAAAGGAGAAAAGAGCAGCGCAAGCAACAGAGAAGAAGGAAAAAAAAGACAATCAGCGAGAAAGAGAATACGTTTGACGGAGAGGAAAAGAGAATGATTAAAGGAAGAAGAAATGGGTTGGTATTGAACACTGGCCTCATGATGAGAAATTGACCTGTGGAGAGTGTGGAGATCTCATCTCATTGGCTCTATATAAGCAGGTCACAGGTCACCTTGGTTGAGCAGGTGGAGTGATGGTCAATGCGTGAGAAGTGGTTAACTACACAGATTATCTAGCAGACTTTCACTTCAGTTTTCTTTCTGTTAAGAATTTTCCTGAAATTTATATTAAATTATATCGTTCAGCGCATCTTTGTAAGACTTTTGTAGATGTTGAATGTATATTACACACTACAGTAAAGTCTGGGGTCAGTGAGATTTTTAAATGTTTTATAACCAGCTTTTCCTGCACCAAGGCAGCATTTATTGTAAAATGTTATTGCAGTATAAAAATAACTGTTCACAAGTAGTATATCATTCAATTTAATAATTTAGTCCAGTGATTGCACTGATAAATTTTCATTACTCCAGTCTTCAGAGTCACATGATCCTTCAGAAAATCAATCTAATATTTATTCATTCAATGTTCATTCAATATTCTAATATTCATTCATTCATTTTCTTT
The DNA here is from genome assembly GCA_903798205.1 of Danio tinwini. Lineage (NCBI taxonomy): Eukaryota > Metazoa > Chordata > Actinopteri > Cypriniformes > Danionidae > Danio > Danio tinwini. The sequence continues at coordinate 899,633 of CAIGQZ010001206.1, read as the reverse complement.
TCAGCTTAGTCCCTTTATTATAGTCCCTATTATTATTCCACAGTGGAATGAACCGCCAACTTATCCAGCATATGTTCTACGCAGCGGATGCCCTTTCAGCAGTAACCCACACTGGGAAACAGTCACACTCATTCACACACACGCTCATACACTACGGTCAATTTTTAGCATACTCAATTCACCTATAACACATGTGTTTGGACTGTGGGGGAAACCATCGCACCTGGAGGAAACGCACGCAAACATGGGGGGAACATGCAAACTCCACACAGAAATGTCAACTGACCAGTCGAGGCTCAAACCAGCGACCTTCTTGCTTTGAGGCGAACGTGCTACCCAATGCGCCACCGCATCGCCATCCAAACTAATATTTATTAGTAGTAGTAGTGATAAAAGCAATATTGACTGGAGTAATAATTTTATTTTAAACTACATACAATAAGAAAGCAGTTATTTAAAACTTTAATAAATACTTTTACAATTTTACTTTTTTTTTTTGCATTTAATAAATTACAATAAATTACAATTACATTTAATAAATGTCGCCTTGATGAACAGAATTATTATATTTATTTTTTAAACTGACCCCAAACCTTTGACCAGTAGTTAATATATATATATACACACGTATACGGTTGAAGTCAGAATTATTCGCCCCCCTTAGAACTTGTTTTTCTTTTTAAATAATTTCCCAAATGATGTTTAACAGAGCAAGACATTTTCACAGTATGTCTGATAATATTTTGTCTTCAGGAGAAAGTTTTATTTGTTTTATTTTGGCTAGAATAAAAGCAGTTTTAAATTTTTTTATTATTTTAATGACAATATTATTAGCCCCTTTAAGCTATATATTTTTGATAGTCTACAGAACAAACCATCATTATACAATAACTTGCCTAATTGTCCTAACCTGCCTAATTAACCTAATTAACCTAGTTCAGCCTTTAAATGTCACTTTAAGCTGAACACTAGTGTCTTGAAGAATATCTAGTCTAATATTATGTGCTGTCATCATGGCAAAGATAAAATAAATCAGTTATTAGAGATGAGTTATTAAAACTATTATGATTAGAAATGTGTTGAAAAAAATCTGCTCTCCATTAAACAGAAATTGGGGGGGGGGGGACAAACAGGGGGGCAAATAATTCTGACTTCAACGGTGTATATATATATATATGAAAAAACTATTAGGTAGAGTTGTTACGCTGCAGATGCTATGTGGTGCTTCTGTACTGTTATCTTATTTATATTATTATCATTGTTATTAAAAATAGTATTAATCATTATTATGAAAAAAAACTGTATAATTTCATACAGGCTCAAAAGACATGGTTGTATCTTTTACAATTAACAAAATCAACATAAATCTAATGGATTTTGTATATAATATGAGCTTATATGCACACAAATGCACAATGATAATGTTAAACATACAGTTTAAGTCAGAATCATTAGCCCCTCTTTGATTTTTTTTTCTTTTCTTGTCCAATATTTCCCAAATGATGTTTAACAGAGCAAGGAAATCTGTCAGAGTATGTCTGATATTTCTTTCTTCTGGAGAAAGTCTTATTTGTTTTATTTCAGCTAGAATAAAAGCCGTTTTTAAATGTTTTAAACCATATTAAGGTCAATATTATTAGCCCCCTTAAGCAATAATAGTTTTGGATTGTCTCCAGAACAAACCACTGTTATACAATGACTTGCCTAATTACCCTAACTTTACCCTAATTAACCTAGTTAAGCCTTTAAACGTTTCTTTAAACGCAAGTGTCTTGAAGAATAGTATGTGCTGTCATTATGACAAAGAGAAAAGAAATCAGTTATTAGAAATTATTTATTCAAAATACTAAATATCATATATAATGATTAGAAATGTGCTGAAAAAACGTGAACAGACTGATCTTCACAAGAACGCAACTCAGTTTTTCCTTTACTTGCGTTTTAACTTACGCACTGTTTTATTTACGGTGCTGTACACTGTTTACCAGTGTAATATCACATCAGCTGGAGACTCGTGCTGACCTTGCCGATCTCTGGGGTTCACTTGTCTTCAGAGCGTGGAATGACTTTACAGATTGGGGTTGATGTGATTTACTTTGGTGGTGAGAAGGTCAGCGTTTGCTCTTCTGAAGTCTGATAAGGATAGCAGTAGCATCTGATTACATGATGTGTCTGCTTCTATCAAGCTCTCAAGCTGAACACAGTCTGGACGGAAAGAAATGACTGCACTGCTGTGTAATGCATCAAGAAAAAAAGTCCAAGCTGTTCTTTACAACTTTATTACAATTTTTTTTTTAGAATATAATGTATATAATAATATACATTGTGAAAAGTGCAGTTCCTTCATGTAGTCCCAACACAAATTGATCAAGTTAATTTAATCATTAATGTGTTGTGTTGATTCATTCATTCACTAATTTCTCTTCGGCTTAGTCGCTTTATTTATCAGGGGTCGCCACAACAGAATGAACCCCCAACTATTCCAGCATATGTTTTACGCAGCCCTTTCAACTGCAACCCAGTAATGGAAAACATCCATTCACACTATGGACAACTTATGTTTTACTTAATTCACCTATAGCGCATGTGTTTGAAATCCACGCCAACACAAGGAGAGCATGCAAACTGCACACAGAAATGCTAACTGTCCCCGCCGGGACTCGAACTAGCGACCTTCTTACTGTGAGGTGACAGTGATTCAGCTTATCTTAAAAATTTAAGTTTGAACAAGCAGCAAAAATATTAAGTCCGTGGATCCCAGCATTGTGCAGCGTCCGCTGGGCTGTTTGCTAGTGTTGCCAAAACTATCGAGTTTGGTACCAATCAGTAGTGTAATCTTTAAAAACGCCCCATTTCCCGCTTACATTTGAGTGGATTCTTAAACACAGCTGATTGGCTATTGTGTGTGCTCAACAGAAACGATTGTGATTGGCCATGAAGGTCATCGGTTTACCACTTTTAAATTTGGATTCCCCCATGGTTTGTGACAGTTTGCAAAGGCTGTGAATAATTTTGAACATGTCACTTTCTGTTCAAAGGTAATTAAAAGCTGAGAATTTTTTTATTTTTATTCCCACAATGATGCCTCCTGTACATAGTCTTGTTGTCTATTGGGTGTCATTTCCATAAAAAAAAATTGTGTGTTGAATAAAAGTAACTTTATTCTAAAGTAGACCGAATTTGCAAGGGGTATGAATAATTTTCAGTCTTGACTGCGTGTATGTGTATATTACTATCAGGGCTTGGTATTAACTTTTTTGATCACCAGCCACTGTGGCTAGTCGATTTCCAACATTACTAGCCAATCGCCATTTTCACCAGCCACAATTTTGTTGTTGGGAAAATATATTTTATATGCATATATTTGACTTTGGCATGCTAAAATGACTTAATTTAGACTTTGTGTTGTCCACATGCCTCCTCATTCATTTAACTTTTTTGTGTGTATGACCCTGCTCAATGTGCATAAGCAAATGGGCTGTGGTTTCACAGTGTCGCATTGCAATTCATTTTTATTTCACAGGACTTTTTAGGGCTCAACACTGAGGATTTGTCAAATTTATCTCTGACCACACTAAAAGTAAAATAAATAATTATTTCTTAGCCACAAATGTTAAATAATACGTCAAAACATGCTAAATATTGCTGTATACATGCTCTTTATTCAACAAAACCTTTCTTAAAAAACAACTACATTTAAAAAATAATTATTGCCATGTACCTAAAACCGCAGTAGCCTAGTCTGTCCAGGCTAAAGGTGTCACAGATCACTAGTTAACTAAACATACATGACGAGTTAATCTCCTATTAAAGCAATGCTATTGTAAAAATGATAATCAAACCATATTAGCAAGCATAAGCAAAAGAAACAGGTGAAAAACATACCGTGTGATAATGGAAGGATGATCATGCGCACACAGGTAACGTTAGGCCCATATCTGTTCTGTTCAAAGAATAGTTCAAACAAATGGAATTCCGGGAGTTTTCCAGAAGACAATACACTACGGCAGATGGGTCTGAAATACGGGAGACTCCCGGGAAAAACGAGAGTGTTGGCAGGTATGGTTCTGGGATCAGACCACTGCATCACTACATGAACAGGTTAACTAGCAGAAGTCTTATATATGTAATGTAATGTGTATTTATAACTCTGCCGTAAATGACATAGTCCCACCCCAAATGACTGGTAGTCCTGCCCTAAATGACATAGTCCCACCCCAAATGACTAGTAGTCCTGCCCTAAATGACTGATAGTAACCCCCTAAATAACAAAGTTCCACCCTAAATGACTGATAGTCCCGCCCTAAATGACTGGTAGTCCTGCCCTAAATTACATAGTTCTGACCTAAATGACTGATAGTCCCACCCTAAATGACATAGTCCCACCCTAAATGACTGAT
>CAIGQZ010001206.1:855308-867828 GCA_903798205.1 Danio tinwini | reverse complement strand
GACGTCAGGTGTTTTTTTTCCACACAGAGTTGACAGGCAACCACTGTCTCATTGGTCTTAATGCTGGAGCGCATGACGTCAGGTGTTTTTTTCCACACATAGTTGGCAGGCAACCACTGTATAAATGGTCTTAATGCTGAGGCACACACTTTTATGCCTGCTGTTTTGCATACGGTGTGCACACTCACATAATTGGCCAATCACACCAAATGCACTTTTTAGTTTTGAAAATGCAAGACGCTCAGCACTGCCTTTTTGATGACTTTAGAAAAGAGCCGTTTTGCTAGCAGTACTGGCTTCCAGGCAACCACTGTATTAATGGTCGTAATGCTGGAGTGCATGACATTGGCCGTTTTTTCCACACAGAGTTGACTGTTTTGCACAGAATGTTCTGTTAAAAACATGACATGCATATGTTTGTTAGAACCTGAGGCACTCAGGGCATATAATAAGCAAGCAAAAAGCTTGCTGCCAATGGAAAATTATTTTAAAAAGGCAACTCCCACTGCAAAAAATACATTCGGTGTGATCTGGTCCTTATGCTGCGTTCATACCAAATACAGAATTAAGTACTTACATACAAAGTCCATGCAAACTTTGGATATGTGGCCATGAATGTAGAATTTACCTCAATCCCATCAGCCATGCTAAAATGTACTTAAAAGGAAAAACCATCCCCCGAGTAATCAAGAGCAAGTGACATTTGGTGTGAACCCAGCATTAGTGCCCTTTGTGTAGTTACGAGGTGTTATACGTTGGCAATAATCATGCGCAATAATCGTCCCAGTATGTGAAAGTCTTTACATAGTTAAAGCAGAAATCAGGCTAGTTGGTCGATTTCCCACTGATGCTAATTTAGCACTGATTTAGCCACCCTTGTATTCCAGATGTGAATTTTCTGTATCTCGTCGAATGGTTTGCATCTCGGTAAACAACAACACTAGCCTAACGTCAGCTCTGCCAGATGTACAACCCTGTGTGCACTTTTCTGAACGTTTACTGTGAAGAGGCAGATGTACATCTGCAAGGCTCCCTGTACATACTGTAATAAGTAGAAGAAGAAAAAAATCCAGCGATTTTTGCTGCATGTCCCAAAGCGTCCGGTTAGTGGAGCCCAGGTAGATGTTTTCTTCTCCAGTTAGCTTGATTCTTTTCACATCGTCTGGGTTTGATATGTGGCTTGTTCATTCCAAAAAAGCCTTAATATTGTCATTGTATAATAAACAGCAGCGAGAAACCAGGCTTCAATAATAATGCTATAGTATAAGATGAACATTGTCTTCTAAGGACAGTGGGTTTGTTTTGACATCAATCTTGTGCCTCTTGATGGTTCGTCACGTCATGCGTGTTGTTCTCTGGCGCATGCTAGATATTTCGTTATGTCGTGTTACACTGTGATTCAGTACTGAAAGGTTAATAAAACAAGGACATAGGCGACATAGACCTTGTCATAGGGAATGACTGAAATCCCACTGACTCGTATTAGGGCGACACTTCTTGACTTGCGATTTAAGTCACCTTGAAGTTGGGGAATGTTTTTTCTGGCATGCCAGATGATTCAATATCCTCTAAATCAGTGCAATTGCGAGACACAAGTCACGCCGTTACTAGGATATGCATCACGGACATATATATGTTTACAATAAAAGTCTTCAGAGCAGAAAAGAGAGTCAACATTCATTTTCAGTAAAGTGCAGTGCTGGAGCCTCAAAACAAACTGCTTTGTTGATAACTTCTGTCTCGGCCATACATCATGATTATAGCCAAACTATCAGTGGTGCCAAATGACCTTTAGAGAGGAGTTTGATTCGATGGGTGGGTGTATATATACAGAAGCATCGGTTTTGCATTAGCCAGCACATTCAGCAACCCTGTGATGCTAGAGGATCTTCACTTCGGTGTAAAACAGCTGAGCAGTCACTGCCCTCTCCTCGTGATGTTGAGTCCAGTACAGTTCAGTGCATTGTGCCAAACTGCCCAGTGTGTTTTGAGCAGGAAATCCAAGAAGTTTGTTTAATTCTTTGCATTTTTAGGCTGATTTAATTTCTATATTTTGTTGTAGTTGTGGTAAAGAAAGCTTGTTTTCTGCTAACAGTTCATAGAAAGGAAGTTTTGTTGCCCGCAACATCTTTGATTGTATAAAAAATACAAATATACTCTGCGCAATCATGTGAATGACACCAAGGCAGTTGCTTTTGCAGATTATTACATGGCTCTTGTGAATGCTTGATTCTGATTGGTCAATCACAACATTTCAAGGTATGTTATCCTCATATAACAACTGGTTAAGTGAAGTTTATTTATAAACTAATTTCAAGAAGATCACATGCTTATAATTGATCACAGCTGGCGCATGATTCACCAATCGGATGATTCCTAACTCACTATAAATAATCAAAATTTCTTACCCCAGTCATCTTCGTATTAAAGAATCCCCCTTTCCACCCCTACTCCTCCTCCTCTTTCCTTGATAGGGCGACACGGCGGCCCAGTGGTTAGCACTGTTGCCTCACAGCAAGAATGTCAATGAGAATTTGTCATTAGCCATAAATAAGAATGGGAGTTCTCGAGACCAACCTAAGTTCAAACTCCACTCTTTCCCTGCAAATGGGAGGGAGCCCCAGGCTCAAGGAATTTAGGACCTCAGGGCTCTCTCCTGGGACAGCATGCCAAACATGCTTTATAATCAATCATCAGTGAAGTGTGAACTCTTGAAACTAATAACGCATCAATAACATATCTTGGAATCATTGCTACTGCCGCTGTTCAAATCCCACATCTACTACCTTTGCAGAAATCAACAGAACAACTGGGTTGTAACATGTTGCCAGATTGAGGCAAAAAATGCTTTGAGATTTGAATATTTCATTAATTGTGTGAAGTGATGAGATTCATACAAGGATCTGGCAACTTGACAAAAATGGACAAAAAGTGATTTTTTTTGTAACTAGATTGGGGAATACAAATTCCTGGGAGAAATAACAAAATAGGAGGATGGCGGAAAATACGGGAGGCTCCAGGGAAAAACAGGAGTGTTGGCAGGTATGCTTGGAATGTTGTGATTGACCAATCAGAAGCAAGTATTCCAGGGAGCTGTTTAATAATGGATTTTGACATGCCAGTCGTTAACAAACTGCTGATTGGCCAATCAGAATCAAGTGTTTCAATGAAGCATTTAATAATAATACTAGAACAAAGCTTATTCTTTGAGTCTCTACATACACTACCTGACAAAAGTCTTGTTGTCGATCCAGGTTTTAGGAACAACAAAAAATAACTCTACTTCTAGTTGATTATCTGGTATCAGAAGTGTCTTCTATGAAAGGTAAAGGCCTCTAGATGACGCTTATTTGAGCACAATAAAATATGATCATGTCTTGATGTTGAATGATTTCATTAGGACAGTAAGGTCTGACTCTGCTTAGACTAAAGTCTCATCACTGCTCCTTCATCTCACCCCAGACATGCTCAATAATGTTCATGTCTGGTCACTTGGCTGGCCAATCCTGGAGCACCTTGACCTTCTTTGCTTTAAGGAGCTTTGATGTTGCCATTCACTCTGCAGATCTCTCGCACGCCCCCATACTGAACGTAACCCCAAACCATGATTTCTCCTTCACCAAACTTAACTGATTTCTGTGAGAATCTTGGCTCCATGCTGGTTCCAGTAGGTCTTCTGCAGTATTAGTGATGATTGAGATGCAGTTCAACAGAGGATTCATCAGAGAAATCCACCTTTTCCCAACTGATCAACTAGAAGTCAAAGTATTATTTGTTGCTCTTAAAACTGGGATCCACAACAAGACATTTGTCAGGTAGTGCACTTGCATAGAGTATGATTCTAAAATCATGCACACTTTGCTGGTCTTCAGACCCTCCTGCTTTCATATTTGATCTTCTAAAGTCTTTCTAAGCTTCTTCTGAGGGCGAATGAGAATTCTGGGTTCAAGACCAAACATTAAGAATAACACGTTACAGTGATTATACTTCATCAAGTTCCTACAGATCTATGTTTACCTTGTATTGCATGTTGCAATAGATTTCAAGTGGAACTGTCGTCAAACCCATCTGACGCCCGTACGTTTCTGCAGTGAACCCTGGGTAATTGCATATTATAATTGTGAGATTATGTATTTGGCTTAAGTGTGAAGATTTCTGTGAGGTGTGTACAATATATGGACTTCTACATTCGCAGTGTCTTAATGTTCGGCCAGTTTGTATTAAATAATTGGAGCAAATATTTTGAGGTTGCACTTTATTTCACGATGTTCTTGTTACGTTGTAATTGTACATCTAAGTACTGAGTCATATTAATCATAGGGTTAGGTTTGGGATTAAGATATGGTTTGGGGGTGCATAAGGTACTGTTATTACATGTAACAGGGACACGGTGAAATAAAGTGTTACGCTTTGTAAAAGCTAAAGAATTAGTTTGGTCATTAAAATAATGAATCTCCTGCCACTGTGTAGCTCTATCAAAGGCTGTCAGAAATGTTGTTTCCGTTAATCCTGACTCCAAGGTGTTTTGCTCTTATTTTTGTTGTGAAAGTTTGTTTGTGGAGCTAATGACAGTATTCCAGTGTTGTTGTTTTTTTATCTTTCTGTGTCCTGGTTTGCTGTTCTTTAAGTTTGAATAAATATTCAGTCCTTCCAGTTTCTTGATATTGTTGTTTGTTTGTTGTGTGTGTGCATGCGTGTGTGTGTGTGTGTGGTCTTGTAAAATTACACAGAATTAAGTTCAATCATTCATTCATTTTCTTTTCGGCTTAGTTTCTTTATTAATCCGGAGTCGCCACAGCGGAATGAATCGCCAACTTATCCAGCACATGTTTCACGCAGCGGATGCCCTTCCAGCTGCAACCCATCTCTGAGAAACATCCATACACACTCATACACTACGGACAATTTATCCTATCCAATTCGTCTGTACTGCATGTGTTTGGACTGTGGGAGAAACTAGAGCACCCGGAGGAAACCCACGCGAACACGGGGAGAACATCCACACAGAAATGCCAACTGACTCAGCCGAGGCTCGAACCAGCGACCTTTATCCTGTAAGGCGACAGCACTATCTACTGCACCACTGCGTCGCCACAGAATTAAGTATTTTTGAAAATGTTCCTGCGAGCATTGGATTTAGGGGTAAATTTTACATTAATTACTCATTATTTACACAGAATGAAGCATTCTTAAGAGGTCCCCGCGAGGGTTGGATTTAGGGGTAAATCACACATAAGTCACTCAAAATTTATACAGAATTGAGTAATTTTTAAATGTTCATGCGTAGGTTGGGTTTAGGGGTAAATTACCCATAAATTACTCATAATTTACACAGAATAAAGTATTCTTGAAAAATGTTTCCTGAGAGGGTTTGGTTTAGGGGTAAATTACAATTAAATTACTCATAATTAACACAGAAGGAAGTGTTTTTGAAAATGTGAGTGTTGGATTTAGGAGTAAAATACGCATTATTAATCATAATTTATATAGAATTAAATATTTTTTAAAGTGCAAGAGTTGGATTTAGGGGTAAATCACACAGAAAATACTCATAATTTACACAGAATGAGGTATTCTTTAATATGTTTCTGGGAGAGTTGGGTTTAGGGTAAATTGTTCATGTAAGGATTGGGGTTAGGGGTAAATTAGAAATTAATTACTCATAAGTTACACCGAAGGAAGTATTTTTGAAAATGTGAGTGTTGGATTTAGGAGTAAAATACGCATTATTAATCATAATTTATACAGAATTAAGTATTTTCTAAAGTGCAAAAGTTGGATTTAGGGGTAAATTACACATAAGTCACTCATAATTTACACATAATTAAGTATTTTTTTAAATATGTTCCTGCGAGGGTTGACTTTAGTGGTAAATTATACATTAAATACTCATAATTTACACAGAATGAAGTATTCTTGATAATGTGGGTGGGTTTTAGGTTGGAGAAGAGGACAATATACAGTCTGTAGAGTATAAACGTGTGTGTGTGTGTGTGTGTGTGTGTGTGTGTGTGTGTGTGTGTGTGTGTGTGTGTGTGTGTGTGTGTGTGTATGACCTTGGCACTCTCCTTTTCATGGTTTCCATCTGGACGTTCCACAAATATCACACATACATTAACATTTTCTTTGTGACACTCACTGTGAGCGAACAGAATATCGAATGGACCTCGCAAACTCAATCCACACTGAGCTGTCCTTTAATGTGAAATAACATTTCACCACTGCCTCATGCCTCATTTCAAAAAATACAAATATATTCTCATGATTTTTATTCTTGGTCCAGTATGCATTTTATGATAGTACACTAGACTTCTCCTGGGTATTACAGGATTAGTTCACGCAAAAGTTGAAATTCTGCATATGCTGTTTAGAAAGACATGTCTGATGTTATGTTTTTGTTTGCAGGAAGTTGCTAGGCAACAGAGGCATGCATATTTCAAGTCATGCACAAAGAAAAGTAGCAGACACTGCAGTCATTTTGACCTCTATGTTTATAGATATGTGTGTTTTATTTCAACAAAGTTATTAAATTCCAAACATAAAAAATGGTCAAAATGACCGCCTCGGTAGTTCTAGTGTTAACACATGAGGTGTGGTTATCAGATCAGATGTTTCTGCTGGAGGAGCCTCTTTGGGAGCTACAGATCAGAGTCTCAGCTTCTGGAGATATGGAGACTCCAGGTTTGTCCACTGAATGGAAAACTTTGATTAAATCTGCTCTTTCATCTGATAACACATAGACCATTCTGAAAGCTAGAGCTCCTTTTACTGTAGATGGTATGGATGATTTGTTTTGGATATATTTCCTGGTGCAGAAAGTGGAGCAGGATGATGCACTTCCTGTAAGCTACATTTAAAGGGACAGTTCACCAAAAAAGAGATATATTATCCAAAAGCTCTTCTCAAGGATGTGCACTGTCCCCACTTTGCTTTATATTCCATATACTAATAATTGTATGAGCAAATATGAGGATAGGTTTATTTCAACATTTGCTGACGATACTGTTATTGTAAGTCAGCTTACTAAGTAAGAGATTTGTCATGGTCCGTTGGTAAATGATTTTATGGCATGGTGTGATGGTGCATTCTTGAATTTAGTGAATTAAAATAAAAAAACAAATGTCTTGCTGAAATATGCATGGGTGTCCCTGGAAAAGAAGGCAGCATATTGTGCTCCAAAATCTCTATGTGCTTTACAGCATTAATAGTGCATCACAGAAGAGCAAGTTACCTTTGCCAAGGGCACTGACACAACTCCATACCATCACAGACTCTGGCTTTTGAAGCCGCGAGAGGCGGCTGTGTGCGCTTTTTCACATCTCAATTTTCTCTCTCGAGTGCCGTTCACGTCCGATGTTTTCGCGTAAACCCACCAGAAGCCGCTATCGACTGTCTGTCCGACTGTCTGACTTAATGACTGGCCGGCCAATCGACTGACTGACCCATCCTCCTCCTTCCCTAAACCGAACCAATTTTATCGATTGAGCCGCCCACGCACTTACTTCCCTAAACCCAACCGGGTTTACAAAAGCCGTCCAGTAAAAGAAAAGCCCTTGTCTTATTTTTACCACGTTTTCGAATTTTACCGCATTCTCACCCTGTTATTTACTTGTTCATTTCTGTTTTTGTCTTACCTGATTTCTGGAACCGCTCCTCCCCGTATTCGAACCCCGTCATAGTGGTCAACTCCACTCTGCGTCTGAAGTCCGCCGACGTAACATGACAAGCTAACGGGACAAACTGGTTGCGGCGGGAAAACTCTCCACATGGAGGTAAGCGGTCAGCTGGTAATCGCGAAAAGGAACGCCGTCATACCGCCCTGTAGCTTACGTTTAAAAAAACTAAATGAAGCCATACGTACCTTCGGCTACATAATTCACGGTCTCCAGAAACTCCAGAAAGGTTCTCTTGGGAGCAAGTTCAAGCCAAACAGTGAGAACTGCTGCTGTGTTAGTGGGCGGGGCCGCAAGTTTAAATTGTGTGGGTCTGCACGCGCAACCATTATGTTTCGTATCAACGTCATGTCGAAACGGCTAAAGATTCGTTATCAAGACGATTAATTTAAACCACTATGAGTCGACTCTTTTTTCAGATGAATCAATAGTTTTAAAAACGATCCACTTTCAGATTTAAGCTTTAGCTGGATATTTCACTTCACTAAGAGCTGTGTTACACACTACATGGAAGGTCAATTTCAAAAACCTATAATAGGGGCTCTTTAAAATATGCGTTTTTGTAAGCAGCAGTGGTTGCCGGTTTTGTTTTAACTATTCTTAATAGGCCTAACGTTACCCAAGTGCGCGTGATCATCCTTTATTCTCTCACGGTATGTTTTTCACCTGTTTCTTTTGCTTGCAGTTATTTTTGTTAATATGGTTTGATTATCATTGTTACAATAACATTGCTTTAATAGGAGATTAACTCCTCGTGTTTGTGTAGTTAACTAGTGATCTGAGACACCTTTAGCCTGGACAGACCGTGCATAGGTTTTAATATAATTTTTTTTTAATGTAATTGTTTTTTAAGAAAGGTTTTGTTGAATAAAGAGCATGTATACAGCAATATTTAGCATGTTTTGACATATTATTTAACATTTGTGCCTAAGAAATAATTATTTATTTATTTTTAGTGTGGTCAGAGATAAATTTGGCAAATCCTCAGTGTTGAGCTCTGAAAAGTCCTGTGAAATAAAAATGAATTGCAATGCGACACTGTGAAACCACAGCCCATTTGCTTATGCACATTGAGCAGGGTCATACACACAAAAAAGTGAAATGAATGAGGAGGCATGTGGACAACACAAAGTCTAAATTAAGTCAAATATATGCATATAAAATATATTTTCCCAACAACAAAATTGTGGCTAGTGAAAATGGCGAGTGGCTAATGTTGGAAAACTACTAGCCACAGTGGCTGGTGATCAAAAAAGTTAATGTCAAGCCCTGATAATCACCATCGTTTGCTTGTCTGGGTGTTGTGAATTCTTTGTTAGCTCTAACAAATATGTGCATGTCAGATCTGTCTCAGGTTTGGCAGGCTTTACGGGTGAGCTGCTCCGGTATTGATTCTGCTCTCTGCCTTGTTTTACTCTTATTGCTGCGAGGCTTCGATATCTACCCGCATCTTCATTTCACGTTATAGAGTTGCTGTCTGTTCTCCTCCACCATCCGGGACGCAGAAGAGTGAGAGATTACAGCGCGGAGGATTTATGTCAAGCTCACGAGTCGGAGAAGAAGATTGGATCATCTGTTTCTGTGTTTCCGGTGATTCAGAGATGCTGCTGTTAAAGTCCACATGCAGTTAAACTCAACATGTTTATTTTGTTAGCTCACATCGCCAGTTTTGTGGTGAACAGTTCATCTGTGTGTGCCATTGAAGTACACATGACATCAAATCTAACCATATTGGTTTTGTTAGCTCACATTGCTAGTTTTGTGAACGTTTCATCTATGCATGTAATTAAAAAAAGCCCCTATTATGTATTATAAAAAGATCATATTTTAATTTTGGGGGTCTCCAACCACTTGCAAGGGTAAAAAAAACACTTTCAGTGTCTTATATTATGTATTTATTTTGACCATACCCATGTCATTTGTTCAGCAATGTATTTGTTCCAAACCCCTCCTTTGAACAAAATGGAAATATATGCCCACCAAGGTTATGAAGTAGCACCGAGTATAGGCTCAAGTTTAACAATCTAGGCACAAAGTTTAAAGCACAAAAGCATTACGGAGTATGTCTGAATCCACTTTTGTTATTTTAAGCATGGCAAAACAGGGTTGTGCTTATTCTCTTAATGAGTTCTCGGTGTGTTTTGAGCATAACCTGCATTAAACAAATCAGAGGCTCGTCTCTCATTTCCTTTAAGAGTCAGTTGCATTGCACTATGGTGCATTTGCTATTTACATGGTGGACTTTGTAAGTGTAAGAAACTGAACGCTTCACTAGTGAGAAAACAGTTAAACAGAGCATCTGCAGCGCGAGGATAAAGAATGAGCCTCCTCCATTCAGCCTCTTTACTTTCTCTTTACTTTTTACTTTACTCCTTTACTTTGGTGAAAGAAACGTTGGAAACCCACTCCACTGAACACATCCATTAGCCTACATCAGGGCTAACTCGGTCCCTGAGTCAATTTGTTCCGGCCCTCCAAATAGTGAGACCAAAACATTCATTTATTCATTCATTCATTCATTCATTCATTCATTCATTCATTTTCTTTTCCGCTTAGTCCCTTTATTAATCTGGGGTCGCCACAGTGGAATGAACCGCCAACTTATCCAGCATATGTTTTAAGCAGCGGATGCCCTTCCAGCTACAACCCATCACTGGGAAACATCCATACACACTCATTCACACTCATACACTACGGACAATTTAGCCTACGCAATTCACCTGTACCGCATGTCTTTAGACTGTGAGGGAAATCGGAGCACCCGGAGGAAACCCACGCGAACACAGGGAGAACATGCAAACTCCACACAGAACGTAGACTGTCCCAGTTGAGGCTCGAACCAGCAACCTCCTTGCTGTGAGGCGACAGCACTACCTACTGCGTCACCGAAACCAAAACATCAAAACTAAATTTAGTTCAGTCGAAAAACGGTCTCTATAATTATAAAGTGACGTGCGTCTGTTCAATACAGAATGAGTTGCAGTCGAAGGCTGCGCAGAGTGTGAGTCACGTGATATTAAGCAAGTGGCGCAACGCGAACAGCCTTTTTGACCACAATAGGGCGATGATAGATGCTAACTTTTGTTAATTTCTTCAGTTTGCTTCTTTTTTTGTTTCTTTTTTTCACCAAAATATCAGGAAATTCAGTATTAAATCCACCAAGTAGGACAAAATGTCTCTTTCAATGTGGAAAGAAAGAAAAGTTCTTGCAGAAAACACACAATTCAACAGCGAATGGACAGAAGTATTTGCTTATGTGTCTGTTCTAAGCCTGACTGTTTACTGTAATGAGTGCATATTATGTCATGTGCACTTAAGTTTCAGTTGAGTATGGCCTACATGTTAAATTACATTTTGTTAAGCGCAAAAATTTGCTTCAAAACTATTTCTAAATTCAGTTCTAATCTCCAGCAAAGGAATAAATAAACAATAAAAATAAAGTGTGGTCAGAAAACAGCTAGATCCAAACACATGTCCTGTTCTTATGCCCCATATGGTGATGCAGACGTCTCCAAAACCACACAGGTGGACAAATCTAAACTAGTCTATATTAAAGCAAATATAAATCTGCATATAATAAATAATACTGCTGATAATAATAACATTAAACAGATGCAGATTGTCATGAATAAGCTGAAAAAAAAAAACGAGGTGAAGAAGGCATGGAGGCAGTGGTGTTTATATCGTACGTATCGTGAATCAATCAATTGAATGTATCAATTGTGAGTATGTTTTTGCACTGTCTGGAGCCAGCGCTTAAGCTTTTCACTCATCATAGCACACATCCTGCTGATGACGTGACAATAAAAGTGATTTATTTTGATGTAGAAAATAATCATTTCTGTATTATTTTAATCCTTTAATTGTTTTCATCTGTAAAGATGTTTGTGTATTGCTGTACATCCTGTGTGTATTAAGCAATGTGTAAACGTTTGGACCCGCATAGGAGCATAACTAACCCTCTGCGCTAGACTTTAGAGCAGCTTTCAGTCAACAATGCACCTTAAAACACCTTCTTTGTAGACCAGCACACCCATGAGTCCACAAAGTGGCGCCAATGGATTTGCTATTTAAACAACGTGAAAATGTATGCTGCGCTGGTCTGAAAACAGCAACAAATTGAGCCAAAATGTATCTTTTGCACCAGTTGTATGATAGGGCCCAAAGTAAATAGAAAAGTAAAATACAATTTATTTACCCAGTGCTTAAATCTCTCGAGTTGCTGCTTGCAGGTATATTTTATTTATTATGTTTTTTATTCACTTATGCCTGCTGACTCTGAGATCCTCAGTTAAATAATCTCGTGATTATTTAACTGTCCTCTTCTGCTCATTATATTCTCCTGGCTAACACTCTGGCCCATTCAAGCCCTTTCCCCTGCTGTTGGAAGTGTATAACCTCATGAAATATGCATTATTGTGATGTCCTATTCTTTTTGAGCAGCAGAAGCTGGCAGCGTGTGGATATACAGTATATGGAGATTATTGTATCCATGATTTACAGTTTTTCAGCTTCCTCCGCGCTCAAAGAGACGCATGAACATGAAAGCCATGGCCGGTCAAGCTTCTCCAAGCTGCCATGCTTTATGATGTTGAGGAATCAATACAGTACACAGAGAAACACAAGACAAACATCTTCATCTAATCAAGCTGTCGATAATGGCGGATTCAGGATGATGTAAGGCCAGCATTTTTTTCTGATTATACTGATGCCTTCTGTTGGAAATGATGAAAGACTGAAATGACCAGGGCAGTCAATATATTCATTTAGTACTATATATTATTGATCATGAAAAAACATATATCATGTCAAGTAAAAAAGTTAAAAATAAAGATGATAGTAATAAT
>CAIGQZ010001206.1:840166-855208 GCA_903798205.1 Danio tinwini | reverse complement strand
ATATATATATATATACAACAGTTCTGTCCGGTTCTCATTTATGATTGGCTGATAGCTGTGAGAAGTTAAAGCAATATCAAAACTTTTAGAGCCTCTTCACCCTTTTGTATTACTCCACCTACATAGAGTGACAGCAGATCAATAAACTCACTACAATTTGACAAATAGTGCAGCTGTTGGACAACATAATGTACTTTTGAGCCTTTTGCAGGCGAGAATGTTGTTATTTAGATTGCAACTTGCAGTTTATTGTTCTGCCACAAGATGGCAACAGAGACCATAAGTCCTTAGAGGGAGAAAAACTGTTTACATTTCAAACTACAGCTAAACAAATCATTATAAAACTAGTAGGTGACATTCTAAGTCGATCTCTCTCTTTTGTGTGTTGTAGTGCTGCAGTTATACCATAGTCATCTGCTAGTGTTTGGTTTGCTTTGGCTTTTTCGGGGTTAATTATTGTGATCTCTCAACTGCAACAGAAATACTGGGACATCTCTGTAGACTGATGGCATTTCAGGCTGTTCAGCCTTATAATCTTAAAATGTGAGCAAAATCATCTGTTTTGTCGTCACTTTGGATATTACGCTAGAGAATCATTCAAACACTAGCTGGTGGTGGAGTAGAAATGGTTTCTGTTGTTCTGACGTCAGCTGCAGAAGTGAATGAATGGCGGAAGAAAGTAGTTCCTCATACAAAAGGATTTTTTAGACTCTCCATGTTTGATTTTCTTTTATTATATACATGATTAGTCTCTATTTCTGGGGTCGCCACAGCGGAATGAACTGCCAACTCCAGCACTCCGCAACCCAGAACTAGGAAACACAGATACACACTCATTGACACACACACTCATATATTACGGCCAATTCAGCTCATCAATTCACCTATAGCCAAACCTGCCAACACTTTTGTGTTTCCCGGGAGTCTCCTGTATTTCAGACCCATCTCCTGCATTGTATTGTCTCCCGGAAAACTCCCGGAATCCAAATGCCTACAATGCCAGGTATGCCTATAGCACATGTGTTTGAACTGACAGGGAGAACATGCAAACTCTACACAGAAATGCCAACTGACCTATTCGAGGTTTGAACCAGCGACCTTCTTGCTGTGAGGCGACAGCGCTAGCCACTGCGCCACCGCGCCACCCTAATCAAAAACAAAACAAATGAACCCCCCCCCACACTTTTTTGTTGGAATTGAAATAGAATAGACGCGCAGACATTGAACTTTATTCTTGTGATCACAAATGCTGTACTAGAACTCCAGTACTGAATACGCTCTCACTTTAGACCCCAGAACTAGATTCTCCTTTAATGTTGGCTCTAAATCAGTGCTTACATTAGCTCAGATTTCCTCCAGTCTCCTGAAGCGCTCAGATCAGGAATGCTTTTGATAAGGTTTTGTGCAAGCAGCAGGTAAAGGTCATGCTGGGATCAAACACTGCTGGTCTCAGCACATGAGAGGAGGAAGAAGAAGAGCATACTTCAATTATAGCATTCCAGATAAACGCTCAACTTCCTTCTGAATTTCTTGGAAAATCTGTGCAAATTTAAAGCATACAGGTTGCACAACAGCTAAACACGGGCACAACCAATTGCCTTTATTTACACTGTGTTTTTCATTTCAAAGCAGTTTTATTGTGGTGAAAATCATAAGTAATATCAGAAATTCCATATTACACTGTAAAAAATAAACGTTTAATTTTTGTCTTGTTTCTAGTCCAAATACCTTAAAAATTTTAAATGAACAAGCATTTTCTAGACAAGCAAAACATATCTTGTTTTAAAAAATAATATGACAAAAAATCTAAGTAAGAAAATAAGTTTTTTGCCGTGTTGTGCGATATATGATAGTGGACTTTAGGTGAACCCCCCTGCTCTCCTCCCACTGAGCATCATGGACTGCGTTGTGGCAGCAGTGGTTCATGGGCACCACCATCTCTCAGGATCTGAAGTGGGACACTCACATTGACTCCATTGTCAAAACAGCTCAACAGAGGCTGTATTTTCTTTGTCAGCTGAGGAAGTTCAAACTCCCAAAGGAGCTGCTGAAACAGTTCTACACCTCCATCATTAAATCAGTCCTCCGCACATCAATAACTGTCTGGTTTAGCTCAGCTACCAAATCCGACCTCCGAAGACTACGTCCAATAGTTTGGACTGCTGAGCGAATCATTGGCACAACCCTCCCTACTCTTCAAGAACTGTACTTATCCAGAGCGAGCAGAAGGGCTGCTAAAATCACTCTGGACTCCTCACACCCAGCACACTGCCTCTTTGAACTGTTACCTTCTGGTCGACGCTTCAGAGCACTGCGCACCAGAACAGCCCGACACAGAAACAGTTTTCTGATTCTAATATATGGTTGCTTATGCTGTGTTCAAACCAAACACAAAGCTCTCCATCACTAGCTCTGATTTACTCAGGGAATGTTTTTCTCCTCAGCCAAATTTTTCGCTTGAGTTTAATTATTTGAATGTGCTCGGTAAATGCGATTGAGATTAATTATCTTGCTCTCTCTTGGCATAACGCTACGTGGCGATAACTAGTCTCTATTCTAATTCCACGTTTGATTTAAACTCGGCATTGCACACATGTAAATGTAACGTCGCATTTTTTTTGCATTGTAGTGCCACCATGTGGTCAAAACATGGTACTTTTTTACAGTGACCTTAAATTGAGTTAATACACTACTTGATGAAAGTCTTGTCGATGATACCAAAAGTTGTAAAAGCAACAACTTGACTTCTGGTTGATTATTTGGAAAAATGGCAGAAGGTCGATGAATCATCTGTTGAACCGCAACCCAATCATTAAAAATACTGCAGAAGACCTACTGGAACCAGCATGGAGCCAAGATTCTCACAGAAATCAGTCAAGTTTGGTGAAGGAGAAGTCATGGTTTGGGATTACATTCAGTATGGGGGCGTGCGAGAGATCTGCAGAGTGGATGATCAACATCAACAGCCTGAGGTATCAAGACATTTGTGCTGCCCATTACATTACAAACCACAGGAGAGGGACAATTCTCCAGCAGGATAGCGCTCCTTCTCATACTTCAGCCTCCACATCAAAGCTCCTGAAAGCAAAGAAGGTCAAGGTGCTCCAGGATTGGCCAGCCAGTCACCAGACATGAACATTATTGAGCATGTCTGGGGTAAGATGAAGGAGGAGGCGTTAACGATAAATTCAAAGACTCTTGATGAACTCTGGGAGTCCTGCAAGAACGCTTTCTTCTCCATTCCAGATGACTTTATTAATGCGTGATTTGAGTCATTCAGAGATGTATGGATGCAGTCCTCCAAGCTCATGATGGAGTCAGACACAATATTCATTCTGTTTCCACTGCAGCATGACTTTATATTCTATACTGGAAATTATTGAAGGTTCAGTGATGAGACTTTAGTCTAAGCAGAGTCAGACCTTACTGTCCTGATTAAATCATTCATAATCAATGCATGGTCATGTTTTATTTTGGTAAAATAAGTGTAATCTAGAGGCCTAAATGTGTAAAACACACAAACTACAGAAACATCGTTAGTCAACATTGTTTTTTACAGTTTTACAGTTCACCTTTTATGTGTGTTTCGAGAATAAAAACAGCACAACAAACAAGGCTGCTGAAATTGATTTGCACCTTTACCTTTAATAATGTAATCTGAAGAGTAAACATCCTGATGGACATCATTGATCACACAGATTATAGACAGTAAACAGACTAAATGAAGCTATTATTGATTAGGCGTGATGTAGAAATGAGTCTTTAAAGGCAGATCGACCCAACAGACTGTGCTAAATGCTGGAATGAACTATTTTCTTTCCACCTTGGAATAACCTGCCCTGATTAAGCGCAAACATTAAGACCAGTGTTAATGAATAAATAAAGAGCTCGCAATTTAGCTTTCATGTTGACTTAAGTTGAAGATTACGCTCTTTCTCTCTCTTTTACTCTGTGGATCTACAATGAGAGCACATCCCATCTGGCCATTACACGTATAAATATACTCAAAACATACCCTGTCAACTTCTTTTACTTGTTTTGTTTCGTCTTTAGATATTTTTTTATCTTCACATATATAAATCTGATACATAGAAATATATGCATGAAATTATAGATACATTGGTGTGAAAAAGTGTTTGCCCCTTACCGATTTCTTATTTTTTTGCATGTTTGTCACAGTTTAATATTTCAGGTCATCAAACAAATGTAAATACTAGTCAGAGAAAACACGAAATTCATCCAATTAAAACAGCTCTGGTTTATCACACCTGAATTCAGTTAGCCACACCCAGGCACCCACTGCCACACCTGTTCACAATCAAGAAATCATCTAAAAAGGACCTGCCAGACTAAGTGAAGTAGACTCAAAGATCTTTTAAAAGCTCAACCTCATGCTGAGATCCAAATAAATTGAAAGTCAATAAAAAACAGCTGATGTGTTTACTTGTGTTATCTTTAATTAATTTTAACATCTGTTTAATGATCTGAAACATTAAAGTGTGACAAACATGCAAAAAAAACAGTAATCAAGCAAACACTTTCACACCACTGTACTGTATGAAATATGAGTAAAAATTTGGATTTTACATAGGCTATAAAAAATATGTCATACAGTAAATCACCCTACTGTAATTTTATGACCCTAAAGAGTGTAGTATATTCACGGAGGCCAGACTGATTTACTACTGGTGAGATTTTACCCATAATATTATTCATATTTGTACAGTACACACAAATATTGAAGAAAAATATTTACAGTAAATCACCCTACTGTAATTTTATGACTTTAAAAGGTGTAGTATATTCACAGTGTCCTCACTGACTTACCACTGGTGAGATTTTACCCATAATATTATTCATATTTGTACAGTACACACAAATTGAAGAAAAATATTTACAGTAAATCACTCTACTGTAATTTTGTGATTTTAAAGGGTGTTGTACAGTCACAGAGGCCAGACTGACTTACTACAGGTGAGATTTCAACCACATTTTTATTCATATTCATACAGTAAACAAATATTTTTGAAAAACAATTACAGTAAGGCACCCTACTGTAATTTTATGACTTTAAAAGGGTGTAGTATATTCACAGAGTCCATACTGACTTACTACAGGTGAGATTTTACCCTTATTTTCATTCATATTTGTACAGTACACAAATATTGAAAACAAATATTTACAGTAAATCACCCTACTGTAATTGTATGACTTTAAAAGAGTGTAGTATATTTACAGAGGCAAGACTGACTTACTACAGGTAAGATTTTAGCCATATTTACATTTATAATTGTACAGTACACAAATATTGAAGAAAAATGTTTACAGTAAATTACCCTATTATAATTTTATGACTTTAAAGGGTGTAGTACATTCACAGAGCAATTTTAAAAAAATTCCCAAAAATAGGAATTACAAATATGTACATAAGGTGTTAATATTAAAACTATTAGCCATTCTGTAAATTTTTTATTTAATTATATCCCCAGTGTTGTTTAGTGAAGAGACAAAGTTGTGTCATTACTGATAATTGTAAGAGTCGTAGTTTGTGGTTTTCTACCAATAGATCATAATAGAAGAGCAAATCATCATATTACAATGTTTTCTGAAGGAACTTTGAATCACAGAACGTACATTCATAACAGTTTTTACTGTATTTTTAATGAAAAAAAGCCTTTATATATATATATATGATAGCTGAAAAACAAAACAAAATGAAGACTAACCTGACCTGAATTCAATTAGTTTATTAAGATTACAGTAAGATTAATCTAGATAAAAAAAAAATTATGCTCACTTATAATATGTAAATAGAAAGTTGAATGACACTAAGTTGAAAGGACTTGATAAGACAAGAGGGAAACTCTCTCATTCACACACTGACTCTTTCTTTTTTTAAGTATAATAAGTTTATACTTTTAAGTATATAAGTCTATACGCGTCAAATTTTAACTCAAAGTATTAAGTTGTGATAACTAATTGGCGAAATCATTCTCTGTAGTGTATATCTCAGTTTTATGCACAGCGCCTAAAGCTTTTCTAACTCCTCCGCCATTGTTGAAGCTCAGAGAAAAGATGGATGCACCGACAGTGCTAATACTCACACCAGTGCTTTGAAAACTTCATAAAGACCTGGTGCTAGTCGCCACACAAGCCTTTCCGCAGAGAGTCGGCAATCATTCACACAAACAACAAACACACACACACACACATAGTGCCCTGAAGGAGGGTGTTGTATGAATTGGATTAATAGCTGAGAAGGAAAAAGACTGATTAAGGTTATAGAGTTTGATCAAATCTGATGGAATAAGATCTACTCCAAACTCAATGACTGTAGCCAGCCTGCTGGGGAATGTGAATAACACACACACACACAAGCGCACACACAGAAAACTCACAAACCTGCTCTCAAATGAAATATAACGCTCCAAACTGCATCCAGCAGTCTCCAGGAAATAGATGTTTTATGATTTAGATTTGTTTTTCTATTGCTCTAAAATCAATTTCAGCAGAGACCATGAGGTGGGGAAAAATCTCAGTATTTACTTTACTTCTTAGCTCAAGACCAAAGTACAGGCATAAATATCGCCTCAAATCTGCCAGGACTTATTCACTGATTTCTGAGCCATTCTAATGTTTTGGGTTGCTTTAGATGAGGTAATGATTGTGGTTGAGGAACACTAGCTGTGTTTCCATCCAAAAATGTGAATTAAATTTATCCATAAACCTGGATTATTGCATAAAAGATGTGCAAGTAAAGCAGCGTTTCCAACCAACGAGTCAACGAGAACAAAATCATCACTTTCTGATTAGCTGGCGCCAAATATCAACAGTAAAAACAGAATTTGCTGCAGTACGAGAACCTGCGCCGATCATTTCTTCATTTAATAAATGACTTAAAAGTTAACTCAGATGACAATGCTGACACGTAGTGAATGTGTGGTGGAGTTTGAAGGCGTGAGACGTGAAGCACAGACGCTCTTGACAGTTCTGAAGGTCATTAATAATACAATAACACTAATACTGAAATGGAGTCAGTTGGCGTTTCTGTGTGGAGTTTGCATGTTCTCCCTGCGTTCCTCCGGGTGCTCCGGTTTCCCCCACAGTCCAAAGACATGCGTTACAGGAGAATTGGGTAAGCTAAATTGTCCGTAGTGTATGAGTGTGAATGAGTGTGTGGATGTTTCCTAGAGATGTGTTTCCGCTGGAAGGGCATCCGCTGAGTAAAATCGTGCTGGATAAGTTGGCGGTTCATTCTGCTGTGGCGACCCCGGATTAATAAAGGGACTAAGCCGACAAGAAAATGAATGAATGAATAATACTGAAATGGTTACGGCATTTTAGAATGACCAAAACAACATTTCAGATGTTTTACAGTGTGCTCAGCCTGCTGGTTTGCCCATTCACACACACATTTATCATCACATGATCTCTTACAAACCAAATCACTTGACCTGTATTAATGCGCATACTGGAATTTGTTCGGTAAAAGTGTTTCCATCGCAGTTTATCGAACAAAAAGTTTATCCTACTCAGTTATGCTCATGTTTTTTTATGCACATCTTCAAAACATTTGTGCATCTTTTATTTCCAACTATTTTTTATTTGCAAATCCAAAATACACATAAAAATAGGTGGATGGAAACGTAGCTTATTGTCATGGACAGTGCATCCGGAAAGTATTGATAGCGCTTCCCTTTTTCTACATTTGTTTATGTTACAGCCTTATTCCAAAATTGATTAAATTGATTGATTTCCTCAACATTCTACACACAATCCCCCATAATGACAATGTGAAAAAAGAGTTTTTGAAATTGTTGCAGAATTATTTAAAATAAAAAGCTGCTAAATCACATGTACATCAGTATTAACAGGCTTTGCTCAATACTTTGTTGATGCACCTTTGGCTCAATTACAGCCTCAAATCTTTTTGAATATGATGCCACAAGCTCGACACACCTGTCTTTGGGAATTTCTGCCCATTCCTCTTCGCAGTACCTCTCAAGCTCTATCAGGTTGGATGGGAAGTGACGGTGTACAGCCATTTTCAGATCTCTCCAGAGATGTTCAATAGGATTTAGGTCTGGGCTCTGGCTAGGCTACTTTAAGGACATTCATCGAGTTGTTGTAAAGCCACTCCATTGATATGTGTCACGGTCACCAGCGAGATACAACCACTAGAGATCACTGTTACACACACACACACACATTTTATGTATTGCACTGGAACAGCGTCAGCAAAGAACAGTTGAGCAAATTGAGGTATTAAACTCCACTTTGTAAATCAAACCTGCAAGTGGTTTAGTGGAGCGGTTAGGGTTCCTGACTGCCATGTGGGCATACTTGGTTCGAATCCAGGCTAAGACAGCTCTTTTGAAATGCTTTAATATCAGTTTGGATTGCTCTGTTCTTGTATCGTTTTGTTTCAGCATTGGTCTGACATCCGAATAAACACTTTGTGAATAAATATGTCTTGTTTTGGTCATAAAACAGGGTTGTTGCTAGATCAGACACGGTTGTGGCCAGAAGTTAACAAGAATTATTTATATTATTCATAAAATTTCCCATTTATTGTATTTTATTTATGTCTACCCAAAACCTAAACCCAACTATCAGAGTACTGTAAAATATTAATTATTGTTTTACAGTGTTACAAAATCGATGCTGTATTGATGGCGTATCAGCAGCTGTATCCTATTTAGACTACACCATAAAACAGTAACATGATTAAAATACATAAAATCGTGATTTCAGAGTATTTGTAGAAGTCGGGATTCGAACCCAAAATTAATTTGAAGCTCAGTTATAACATGCACACGCACGGTCCACTAGGCCATAACAGACAGAAACATTTTCAGACCCTGTCAGTCAAATGCGCATTCGCCAGGTCTCGAAACGCTTCTGAACTGATCGATGCTTTGAATCGCTGTAGTCACATGACCAAGTGTTTCGAAACAATTTAGTCACGTGACCTGGGTGTTTCGGACCATGCTTCGGTGCAGTGTTTCGAACACTTGTGCTTCGGGATCTCAACACTGTGTCGAAACGTCAGTTTCACGTCAGCCATCCCTAGTTATCAGTCCATTGTTTGTCCTTGTTCCTGTCTGTTGTTCTCAGGATTCTTCGCAGTTTGTTCGTTGGTTGACGTCTTCGTTGTGTCCAGTGGGCTTCCTTTTGTTTTGAACATTTCCTTGTCTCCAGAACATCCAGTTGTATCCTTTAATACACATTTTTCATTTTTCATTAAATACTTGCAATTGGATCCACTCTGTCTGTCGTGACAGAGGGCAAATTGAGTATAATATCCAGTTTTATTTTAGTTTTTAGAAATGTTTTATTTTATTTAATACTTTTTTGTGTGTGTTATTTTTTGAAGATTTATTTTATTTAAGTTTTATGTTAGTTTATTTATTTGCATTAAAATATATATTAATTTTACAGTTTAGAAGTGTCATTATTTTATATAACTTTTATTTTTATCAAAGATAAAATAAATCAGTTATTAGAAATGAGTCATTAAACTATTATGTTTAGAAATGTGTTTAACAAAATCTTCTTTTTGTTAAACAGAAATTGAGGAAAAATTAACAGGGGGGCTAATAATTCAGGGGTAATTCATTGTTTACATTTTTTTTTCTCCATGCCGACTTGTTTACCTCTCATTCTTTGTATTTGCTATACCCCCAATTACATATATTTTGCATTCTGACACTCGTTCACTACATCAGATGGACTGGTTAAAAATTGGGCAGCATAAAATCTAGCAAACGTCTTGGATTAAACTTCTTAAATCATACAGGGTTACATTTACAGTATCTTTCGGAATGTTCCAAACCACTGACTACTGCTGACTACACACATATTGCTGGCTTGTAGACAAATTGCTTCATTCTAACCAATAACCCGAGGTGACAGTGTAAGTAATGTCCACACTGCAGAAATGTATAGTTCTGGGGAAAATCATGCAGTTAGATAATCGCAGTGTTTAAGCAGAAACAATGAACATGATTGCGGCGATGATCACGCACTGCGATCATGTTGATTTCATTAAAAGGGAAATCTGTCTTTTTTATATATATGCTAATTCATAGCTGGGCATCATCAGATGTCCTTGCAGGGGTTGGCGTCATCTCTTCACAAGCGCGTTGGGTTCATCTTCAAAAGCGGCCGGATCCATTAACTGGAGCTGGAGTAATTTGTGCCATGGAATTGGTGTCCTGAGGTAAAACAGAAGAGCAAATGGAGAATGATTAGCATAGATGCTATTAAAACCATTTCAAGCTTAAAATCACAATGTGCAGCCGATTGTATATAAATAAAACACAAGATTAAAGATGACGTACAGTTGAAGTCAGAATTATTTGCCCTCCTGAATATTTTCTCCGATGTATGCATTAATGTTTCATGTTTTCAAAACATTCCTAAGCATAATAGTTTTATGGCTTGTTTCCACTGACTGGTGCAGATATGGTACGGGTCGGTATGGGTCACCTTTATCAGGCTTGCGTTTCCACTGCTAAAAGGGTACCATTGGTACTCTTTTAGTGGACGTGGTGTACGACAGAAAGTTTCAGTCAACGTCATTTTCGTTCGAGAAAATGTCTAAAGTAAAGCTGTACGGGTCGCTCACATATCATATGAGCAGCACTTCTCAAAAAAACAGATGCTTTACACATTAATACTGGTGTATAAATGTTTATTATTAACTTTACTATGAACATGAGTTGATTATATCTGCAAATCAATGACAGTGTGAAATAGCCTACTGTAACGTCTGCAATTATATAAAATAAATAAATAAATGAACATATATGAACACATACAGACTCTTACAGTCTCTGATATGTTACTAATGGCAGATAAACTACACACAGCAGACATTTAGTCCTTATTTAGGTTCAAAACAACAGGAGATAGAGCCCATAGTCAGACCTCTCATGATTAAATGTGTCTGTAATCTTCAGCAGCACGTGTAGCCTTTTGTTAGAAAGTAATTCCCTCATTCTGAGTTCATAATAGTCCAAAAGGTGATGATAATAGTTAAACATGGCAGTTTGTTCACGTTTGCTGAAATAATAATGTGCTCCTTTTTTCCGGCTTCTCCTTTGTTGTTTTTCCGTGCGTCTTCGCGTTTCTGACAGGATCAGGTTTCAAAAGCAGGTCAATAATCAAGCGCACGTTATTATCATCAGCTCAAGAAGTTTGTTATTTCAGATATAGACGCGCGGCGAGCGCAAGCTAGAAAGCGAAACCGCTCGCGCTTTAAATTGGCTCGTAAAAAACTACGGGACACAGGGTAAAATCTGCTCTTCTTTTTGACTTTGTGGCCGTTCATCAAGACGACGACAAGATTCGTTTGAGTCCAGATCGAACAGGGCTCGTTATTATATGTTATTATATGTATATATATATAGTCTCTCGGCTGTGTATTAAAACATGGCGGCTTCTTGTTTTCATTCTGGCTTGCTGCGTGACCTCGTGATGTATCTCTGTAAACCAATAGCGTTCAAATGTGCGTCTAGCTCCACCTTTTGGTACCCTTTCTCGTGTTTAATACCCTTTCGAAAGAGTGCTGAAAAAGGGGTACGGTATGGTTCGGTTCGTACCGTACCACTCAGTGGAAACGGGCCATTAATAACTCATTTCTAATAACTGATTTATTTTTTCTTTGCCATGATGACAGTAAATATTATTAGACTAGATATTCTTCAAGATACTAGTATTCAGCTTAAGTGATATTTAAAGCTTAACTAGGTTAATAAGGCACGTTAGGGTATTTAGGCAATATACGGGTGATTCTCAGCATGGTGCTGGGTTGTGGCTAGAAGGGCAGTGTAAATCATTTGCCAGAGTAGTTGGCGGTTCATTCCGCTGTGGTGACCCCTGATAAGTCAGGGACTAAGCTGAAGCAGAATAAATGAATGAATGTTTAACCATTTTTCAAAGACCACAGGAGACTCAATGTACAATATTTTTTCCAGAAATGAGATCATTTCCTGCCGCTACAACCTTTGATGGACGTTGAACTTAAAGCTACACTACAAGCAATTGCATGAGGACCTGTAGTAAGTCTGTGTGTGGCCGAAAATATGAAGATCCATAACTCAGGTGAGGATAAGCAATCATTTGATTGCTTTTCTTTCTACTGACTGTCTTAGAGATTGAAGACCAGGTTCAAGGCCCCAATCAGTCTATCTGTGATTTTGGCTACGATTACAAGGTGCTGTGCTTGAGCTGAACACTGACCTACCTGAAGATAAATGGATTTGAAGTAGTTGTAAGTCTTCCTTGGCAGGCACTGTGCACACCATCAAGCAACTAGTCAACGTGGATCAAAGGTTGAGAGGAACAGAAAATCTAAATGTCTATTAGACCTGAGTCTTTCTTTAAACGTCAGTGAAGGGGGAAATGGTAGCTCATCTCCATGTCATCATTGACTTAAACAACCAGATGACAAGCATCATGTTTCATAAGACCAATCATAAGTTCACTTCTCAATGTTGCTTTTGGTGTTCAGAGGTTCCTCATCAAAGCTATCATTCCCACTGTGTCCACCTTCACGCTGATCCTAAGCTTTGGGAGGTCTTGAAAGAACCTTATGGTGTTTTGTAAGGGAGAAGACACATCCAGGCAGTTGCTATCAAAAAATAAATTCTGACAGGCTTATCAGCAGCCTGATATGAAGCAGAGTATTGTTGTGTAAGACTGAACAGTTTTATTCTGTGGAAACATCCACCTGGATGTACTTTATCCCACTTATTATGGTTACTTGCCATAAAACATACTTATTAGACACAAAACATTGTCCTGAGTCGTAATAGTTTATTAATTATTTAATTAAAGTCAAAGCTGACAGAAACTAATATGGCTGAGTGGAGCCAATAGTATCTGGATGCAGACTTGCATTTGCAAGTCAATATTGCATGTCAATGTCAGACACAATGCACTTAGCATATACTAACCTACATATTATTATAACACAATTCAATTCAATTCACCTTTATTTCTCTAGCGCTTTTACAATGTAGATTGTGTCAAAGCAGCTTCACATAGAAGATTATAGTAAATGTAAACAGTGTCAGTTCAGTTTTCAGAGTTTAAGTTCAGTTCAGTTTAGCTCAGTTCAGTGTGGGTAAATAATCACTAGTGAGAGTACAAACACTGAAGAGCAAATCCATCGATGCGCAGCTCTACAGATCCCAAACCATGCAAGCCAGTGGCAACAGCGGCAAGGAAAAAACTTCACCAATTGACGAAAGTGAAGAATTTAAAAACCTGGAGAGAAACCAGGCTCAGTTGGGCACGACCATTTCTCCTATGGCCAAATGTCTTATGCAGAGATGATGCCAAACAGTCAAAACAGCAGAGGAGACAAACACAAATACTGTATATATGGATGTGAATGTATCTACTGATGGCCAAGACTATTTGAAGTACCCAGGTACGTCTGTGTTATTTAGTGATTGTTATCTGGGAATAACACACCTTGGAATATCTTGACTGACCAATCAGAATGAAGTATGCCAGACAGCCATGTAATATGCAGAAATCAAACAAGGTTTCTTATGTTGTCAGAAGAAAATGCTATTTAGTATATGGTTGGTATTGAACTGAGTGGAATATATTCCCTCTTTGTACAGTATGTCACAAAAGTGAGTACATCCCTCACATTTCAGCAAACATTTATTTATATATTTTGA
This sequence comes from Danio tinwini, assembly GCA_903798205.1. Lineage (NCBI taxonomy): Eukaryota > Metazoa > Chordata > Actinopteri > Cypriniformes > Danionidae > Danio > Danio tinwini. The sequence continues at coordinate 841,508 of CAIGQZ010001206.1, read as the reverse complement.
TAGGACAACACTGCAAAAATGACTCTCTGGCACAATGAAAAGTAGTCAGTGTAAAGTTCATTTAGCAGTGTAAATTTATTGTCCTCTCAAAATAACAAAAAATACAGCCAATAATAGCTGAACCCCTGGCAACAAAAGTGAGTACACTCCTTAAGAAACAAAATTGAAATGTTAATATTTTGTGTGGCCACCATCATTTTCCTGCACGGCTTTAATTCTCTTGGGCATAGAGTTGACCAGAGCTTCACAGGTTGCAACTGGAATCCTCTTTCACTCCTCCAACACAACATCACAGAAGTGGTGAACATTTGACACCTTGTGCACCTCCACCTTGCTTTTCAGGATGCCCCAAAGGTGTTCTATGGGGTTTAGGTCAGGAGACATGCTTGGCCAGTCCATCACCTTCACCCTTTTGTGACATACTATATATGGCTGCATCTATGAAGAAGCCAACCCGAGACCATTGTGTCTTGCATGCATGGCCAATAATTTGTTTTGATATTTTGGCCAGAACCATTCAACTTAATAGATTAAAAGATAAACTAAACTAAAGTAATGTACTTCAAAATGTGCATGTTTGTTTTAGCTCCTCTCCTTTTTAATGAAAAAGTGAATATAATAATAGCATCTTGAAGGGTGCGGGGCATGGCAGATACTAGAGAGCATCTGATTGAAAATTTGAGAAACTGAAGTATGAGGTGATTTTCACTTCTGGCACCATTGGAACCAGTGTTTGGCACTGGCACGAGTGACCAAAGGTTTGGCTATAGCAGCCGGCCCTGTATATTGACCCTCTGGAGCTCCAGACCAACAGTTTTGGTGGAAACAGAAAAGTTGAGTTGAGGAACACATTTAAACCGGTTTTATGTTTTTTGGATACAATCAGGGTTAGCAGCCGAACATCCCTTTCAGACAGCTTCCTCGTGTGTCCACAGATCCTCCTGTTGGGTGTGGTTCTTCATCTTGGTGGTTTGCTGACATTACTCTGGATGCCGTGGCTCTTGATAATCACAAAGACTTGTCTGTCTTGGTCACAGATGTGCCAGCAAGATGTGCACCAACAATGTGTCCTCTTTTAAATTCTGATATGTCCCCAAAATGTTGTGTTCATTGCAGTATTTGAAGCAGCCCTGTGCTGTTACTCTGCTGATGAAACCTTCACACTCTGTTCTTACTGCTGGAATGAACATCAGTGAAGATTGAACACCAGGAGGATCACATTTAGCCATCAAACCTTCAACACTAAACTGACCAGTGTTTTATCAGTTTTTATTGTCCAACTACTATATAATAATAATAATAATAATAATAATAATAATAATAATAATAATAATAATAATAA
>CAIGQZ010001206.1:799563-832802 GCA_903798205.1 Danio tinwini | reverse complement strand
CTAGAGCATCATCTGCTGATAAACACTAGCCTAGAGCATCATCTGCTGATAAACCCTAGACTAGAGTGCCAACTCAGACAATATATCACTTTAAGCTATTAAAAATGCTAATAAAAAAGTCACTTTTCGAACTTTTTAAATTTTAAATTTGTTGGCAGAAAGATTAAGGTCCTATAATGCAATTCAAAAGCCTAAATAAATGAGGAAAAATTCAAAATAAAATCATAAATCAAGGCTCAAAATTAACCTTTTGTCTTGGTAGCAAAGGTGCTTCTAACTTCAAAAATTTAGGCACACCAGACAAAATTTAGTCGCACCCACCAAAAACTATGAGCACCGTTACAACACGTTTTATAACAGATTCTATTATATATTAACACTCTAATCACAACTAACAAATAAACAGAAATCTGCATGCGCTCACCCTTACCCTGCACGCACTGCTTGATGTAAATGAGATGAACTGAATTAATAATATCTGTGCTGTTCTCACGGTGCTGTCTGATATTGCACAGATGATATTGATATATAACTTATTAATTGCATATGTCATCTTAATAGCAGTAACCGTCTTTTCATGAGCTTCAATATTAGTTTCATCTCAGTGAATGCATGCTCTTTAGTGATGGTGAACGCGGTCGTATGACTGACAGCATCGTAACGATTAAATGAAGGATCAAATAACGTTAGAACATCTCGTGCTTAATGTGTAGATTAAGTGGCGAACACTGGTACCTGAAAGCTCCACCCCACCAGCTGTACGGTGAATGCTTTAGTCATTTTCATAGCGGACTTTAACCACTGGAAGTCTTTTATCCGCTCTTGGAAAAGTGTAAATGCTGGATTGACATTCAGCACATGATCACTAATCAGATCTGCCATTATTAGTAACTTTAGGTGGTTTCTAAAACTAAATCTGTCAGTGTTGTTTTCATTCTCTCGTATCTAGACCTTTACGTTTTCACGGCTGTAGCTCCCTGTCATCGTAACTGAGTGATTGACAGCTGATATTAACCAATCCATTCACATTGTGTTCTAGCGCAGTGGGCCAATAAGATGAGCTTAAAGGCGGGGCAAGCATTGCAGGTTTTGTTTACTACAGCAAGTTGACATGTCAACTGTTTTAAACCCTTCCTGAGTGCTCCGTTTGGTGTTTTTAGGTGCAAAGATGCTTAATTCGTGAATGCCTCCTAATTCCGCGCATGTGGTGAACATTTTGCTGTGAAAACTGATCGCACGACATAAATTTTATGCACTCGCACAAATGCTCCCAAATATATTTTGAGGTCGCATAGATAAAATTTCGGGCGCATATGTGACCAAAACGGTCGCAATTTTGAGCCCTGTGAATCACAAAATACAAAAAACTGCTAACTTACAGTGTAGGTGGAATGTAATAAACAAGGGAATAATTTCAGACACAGCTCTTGTCATGAACTTTTAAAAATCTCCTATCTCTCCCTCAAAGACAAAATGACAGGACTGAAACTAAAAGGAAATTTCAAAGCCCACTTTCAGACACATACCAAATCACTTTCATTTGCTGTCCCGCGGAATTTAACATGCTCCAGGATCTGCTTCATCACAGCTTAGACCTCAATAAGATGAAGAACCCTCACACTGAATATCTGTGCTGCTCAGTTAAAACTTGGTCCATGTCTAATAAAGACTGCCTTTGTCAGAATGTTTGCTTTTATTGGAGTTTTTCTAAAAACGTATCCGCCGATGTAGTAAAGGTGTGTGTCCAGCTGTTGAGGGCTTCTGTACAGCTGTTTCATTTGTCGCATTGCCAGCAGGGACTGACTGGCCATCTGGAGCACCAGCAGTTTTCCCTGCGGGCCGATGGACAAAGAGAGGGCATTACACACAAAATAAATTACTCAGAAAATAATCTAAATCAAACATTTTGAATAATTCAGCAACAAAAATCATGCTATTCTACTTATACTTTGGTTCCCACAGTTTAAGATTGCTCTTTTGTTTGGGTCTAGTTTCTTATTTCATTCAATGTTTTGTTTAGATTCTTTTTTATTATTATTAATAAATTATTTATCAACTTTTTAAAATGTACAGGGGTTAGACCAGGGGTGTCTAAACTCGGTCCTGGAGGGCCAGGGTCCTGCAGATTTGAGCTCCAACTTGCCTCAACACACCTGCATGAATGTTTCAAGAAAACCTAGTAAGAGCTTAAATTAGTTAAGTTAGCTAGTTCAGGTGTGTCTGATTGGGGTTAGAACTAAACTTTGCAGGACCGAGTTTGAACACCCCTGGGTTAGACAGTGGAACTGAAACTCAGTCTAGTGTTGTAGGTTTGATGGCTAACTGTGTTCCTGGTGATCAATCTTCTCTGATTTTCATTTAAGCAGTAAGAGCAGAGTGTGGAGGTTTCGTCAGCAGAGTAACAGCACAGTTCTGCTTCAAATACTGCATTGAACACAACAATATGGGGACATCAGCTTTTAAAAGAGGACACATTGTTGGTGCACGTCTTGCTGGCACATCTGTGACCAAGACAGACAAGTCTTTGTAATTATCAAGAGCCACAGCATCCAGAGTAATGTCAGCAAACCACCAAGAAGAAGAACCACATCCACACTCTCAGAAATAAGCCTATTACTGGGGTGGTACCTTTTCAAAAGGTGCATGTTTGTACTTGAAGGGTACATATTGGTACCTTAAAATATATATATTAGTGCCTAAAAAATGTTAAAAGGACACTTTTGTACTTTTTAGGTACTAATATGTACCCTTGAGGTATTAATATGGACCTTTTAGGTACACATTTGTACCTTTTGAAAAGGCACCACCCCAGTGACAGCTCTCATACCTTTATTTCTGAGAGTGCAACAGGAGGAACTGTGGGTGGAAGAGAAAGCTGTCTGAAAGGGATGTCCGGCTGCTAACCTCAGTTGTATCATACAACATAAAACCACAGGTGCCCAATTCACTGCAGAATTAAATGTGCAGCTCATCTCTCCTGGACCAAAACTGTTGGTCTGGAGCTCCACAGGGTCAATATACATGGCTGGCTGCTATAGCCAAACATTTGCTCACTCGTGCCAATGCCAAACTTTGGCTTTAATTGTACCAGCAGTGAAAATCTTGGGCTGTGCACAATATGAAACATGTATTGTTCTCTGATGAGTCCACCTTCACTGTCTTTCCCACATCGAGGAGAGTTACAGTGTGGAGAAGCCCCAAAGAAGCATCCCACCCAGATTGCTGATGCCCAGAGTAAAGCATGGTGGGTTTGGGTTGAAATATCATAGCATTCCCTAGGTCCAATACTTGCTGGATGGGTGCTTGGTCCAAGGGCGTAGTATTGCTCTTGACATCAGTGGGGACATACATCGCTAGAGCTGCATTCACTCAGTTTCGCTCTTAAAAAAAAGAATAAAGTGCTTAATAATATAAAATAAACACTTAATAATACAAATAACAATCACGTCCCATGCTGCAAACGTCACTTTACATAATTTTACTGCAGTCGGGCTCTGAAGAGGTATGAATGTAGAGAAATTTAGAGAGGTGTGTGACGCAATTTAACTGTTTTATCCCGATTATTGTTTCTGATTATCGAGGCCAAAATCGAAACAGAATTTTGATTAATTGCACAGCCTTGGTTAATAGTATTACGGTGAACTCGTAGCGAAGATGACTTTGTGCATGTGTAGGTTACTAAGAGTTGACGGAGCATTATTTTATTTTGAAGTCGATCAAATTATTGGTAGAGGCATTTCAGTAATTGGTGGATATTGGTGGGGACACGTTCTCTCTGTCCATGTCAATTCTGCGCCCTTGGCTGGGTCACTTCCAAGGACTACCCTGATTGTAACTTATAAAGCATTGCACTATTCTGCCCTGGTCTATGTCAGTATACTTATTAGGCCTTATACAGCTTGTCGACCATTAAGATCTCATGACCAGTTTCTTTTGTCTGTCCCTTGGTCTCGCTGCAAATCAAAAGGTTATCGAGCTTTCTGTGTTGCGGCTCCAAGGCTCTGGAACAATCTCCCTCTGAACATCAGGATTTCTCCTTCATTGGATGCTTTTAAATCTAATTTACAGACGTATTTTACTCTTTAGTTTTACTTTTGAGTGAAGCATGCATGTTATTACTTATTTGTATTTTGGTGTTACTTATATACATATATATTTTCTTTTCTTATATTTTTAATACCAGTTTTTTTGTTTGTTTTTTTTATTGTGAAGCTCTTTGGATCAACTACGGTGGTGTAAAATTGTGCTCTGTAAATAAAGTTTGCCTTGCCTTGCCTTACCCAACCATCAGGAGCACCATGTGACCCAGTGGGTCAAACACTGTATCCTGAATGCGGTGGCATGCATCAGGATGATAATGCACCAATACACACAGCAAGACTGGTGACAGAGTGGTTTGATCAACATCAAAGTGAAATTGATAATCTATTATCAATTATTAGTGAGACACTTTGGGGTGTTTTGGTGGAGCAAGTCAGTTCATGTTTTCCTCCACCAGCATCACATACGGTCTTCTATACCACGAATAATAAATAGAATGATTCAGTGTAGTGATGTGAAGTTGCAATGTGGTCAAAACTTGTCTGCAATTTCTTTACCTGTGCGTTTGAAAATAATTACATGACAATATATCGCATGAAAATAATTACAAGCCTTAGAATGTTCATTAGCCAATCAGAAACTCAGAAATTCATTCATTCATTCATTCATTTTCCTTCGGCTTAGTCCCTTTATTCATCAGGGGTCACCACAGCGGAATGAACCACCAACTTATCCAGCATATGTTTTACACAGTGGATGCCCTTCCAGCTGCAACCCAGTAGTTAGAACACAAACACTCATTCACACACGAACACTCATACACTACGGCCAATTTAGTTTATTCAGTTGACCTATAGCACACATGTTTGGACTGTGAGGGAAACCGACGCCAACACAGGGAGAACATGCAAACTCCACACAAAAACTGAACCAGTCAGGACTCGAACCAGCGGCCTTCTTGCTGCGAAGCCACAGTGCCAACCGCTGAGACATTGTGTCGCCCCAAAGTTTATTTCTCTAATGTAATTTAAAAGACATTTTTAGACTTAACTGTTGGGTTTGTCCATATTTGACCCAGCGCTGGATTAAAACAACCCAACATTTTCTAGAGTGTGCTAAGCCTCAGACTTGCAAATTCTGGTAATTGGTAAATGATAGACAGTACTGTTGTTATGTCATTCATTACACAGCGTAAATCCGAACTGTGTGTGTTGCTACCGTTTCAGCTTTCGCACTTGTGTGAAACAAAGTCATAGACAGTGAATTAGATTGATCAGTCAGGTTGACAGCACTGGCATTTACCATTAATTAGAAATGCAGCACATCCCATCGCCATTCATTCCACTGTGGCGACCCCTGATGAAATCAGAGACCGAGCTGAAGGATTGAGTGAGTAAAGCGCACTTGAGTTGCCATCATAGTTAGTTTTTTCTTCTCTGCCAGTGTTTGTTTTGGATTGTTTAGTTGGGATTTAAAAGATAATTATAAAGGCCATGACATCCATCAAATCAAAAAAACATCCTGCAAGTTTCATAGATTAAAAGATAATTCTCACTCTGAAACAGCTCAAACTACCCAATATATAAAGATATTTTTCAACACTTTTCTAAACATGATTAGTTTTAATAACTAATTACTAATAACTATTTTTAATTGTCTTTGCCATAATGACAATCTTTATTCATAATGAATAATATTTTATTAGATATTCTAAAGATTTAGGCTTATAGTATGAGTAAAAAGTAGCCCTTTTAAAGGAACTGACAAGTAGTGCGTCCATTTCCACTAAATTCCATTTAGTGATTTCAGTCCTCATACAGTAGAAATCATCATCTTTTTCATCTCTCGTCTCGATTATGTGTGAGGATTTTGTGTCTTTGGACACTTTTAAAACTTCACAAATCACACTGTACATGTTTGCTGCATTTCAAAAGTGTCCGTGTCTTCACGTTGCAGGTTGTCTACAGGTTGTTCTGTATGAAGCAATTTTTCTATGCACGATTTGATTGACTTAGCCAATCATATATAAAAATATATAAGTAAAAAATGTTAGATTAGATTAGATTCAACTTTATTGTCATTACACATGTACAAGTACAAGGAAACGAAATGCAGTTTAGGTCTAGCCAGGAGTGCAACAGCAGCAAGTGCAGGATACAGGTATAAGTTTTAAAGTGCAGTTATAGAAAAACTATGGTGATATTTACAAATGGATGTACTATGAACATTATATACAGGTTTACAATAGATGGATATATGTACAGGTTGCTATTAATAATCAGATGTGTGCAGATAGATAAACATAATTACAAATGTACATGTGCAGTGGGTGTGTACAGTTCAAATAAGTGAATCAGTGCAATGAATATGTGCAATTTTTAAATGTGCAAATGTTAAGTAGTGCAGTGGTTATGATGAGTATAAGTTATGAGGAGGGTGATGTGTATTAGGGGGGCAAAAGAGTCAGTGGGGGGCAGAGTTCAAAAAGGAGACAGCTCTGGGGAAGAAGCTGTTCTTTAGTCTACTGGTTTTTGTCCGGGGGAGCCTGAAGCGCCTGCCAGAAGGCAGGAGAGAAAACAGTCTGTGAGCAGGGTGAGAGGAATCCTTAAGAATACTGCATGCTCGGCACAGACAGTGTTTCCTCTGGATGTCCTCTATGGCTGGCAGTGTGGTCCCTGTGATGCGTTGGGCAGTTTTCACCATCCGCTGCAGTGCCTTACGCTCCGCAACAGAGCAGCTATTAATAGATATTTTGCAAGATTCAGCTTAAAGTGGAATTTAAAGGCTTAAATAGATTAGTTAGGAAAGTTAGGTTTATAATATTGAGCTTAAAAATAGTTTAAAACAATTAAAAACTGCTTTTATAGTTAAAACAAACAAGTCTTTCTAAAAAATATTATAGGAAACACTCATTAAACGGCACCTCATTTACCCCTATTACAAGATGTAAGATAAGCCTTTGGTGTCTTCAGAATGTTCACTTCAAAACAATCATCAGATTATATATTATATAATGTAGAATCTCCTCATTTGCAGGAGTAATACAGTGTAGCTGTTTTTGTAGCCTGTGACTTTAAATGCAAATAAGCTGTTTCTGCCCACCCACCGTTCCCACATGTGTCTGCTTCTCATCATGCGTTATGTCAGTGACAGAGACTCGAATGAAGCTGAAATACAGCTCATTAGTCAAAAATACCAAGTAAGTTTATTTGATGTATTTGTGGTGGGGTTTATTCAAGCCTTTCTGAAATCATGAGGCGCACACAAATGCTGTTTGCACACACACACACACACACACACACACACACACACACACACACGCGCGCACACACATATAGTGATTTTACAGTCTTTATTACAAACATGCTCTGTTTTAAAAACTCATAAAATTACTTATTGAAGTGCAGATGGTCACAGAGAGTTGTAACATATGTTTTAATCCAAGTTTCTTTGCCAAAAATGTATTTGTATTATCAAGACATGTCGCCTGTCAATCAATTTGCTTGGCGGGGAAAACCGCACTCCTATGTCACGTTGCGGTGGGCCTCAAAATCACTGGGATTTGGATCCTATTTTACTGTCTATTTATTAGACTTGTTGGGTTTATATCACTCTAATATGACAGTGGACACACTATACCTACATACAGGTTTGTCCAAACAGCTTACAAAAGATGATTTTCATCACAGGTGCCCTTTAAACATCATTTGGAAAACATTTAAAAGAGAAAAAAAATTATAATAATTCACAGGAGGGCAAATATTTTTTACTTTAACGGTATGTTATATGTGTATTAAATTTGTACTCTATTAAGGTGGTTTAGCTTGCGTCCCTGTAATTCAAATTGCTTAAAAATCATACTTGTGAGGGTTGGGTTTAGGATGAGGGTCATATATAGCAGTTTTTACTGTATATAATACATTAAGCCTATGGAGTGTCCCTGTAAACCATTTATATATAATATTAAGTATGTGTATACTTATATACAGAAAGTCTTATTTATTTTATTCCAGCTAAAATAAAAAAGCCAAATAAAAATAAAAAAGCCATTGTAAGGTCAATATTATTAGCCCCCTTCAGCAATATTAGTTTTGGATTGTCTCCAGAACAAACCACTGTTATACAATGACTTGCCTAATTACCCTAACTTTACCCTAATTAACCTAGTTAAGCATTTAAATGTGACTTTAAGCTGAACACTAGTGTTTTGAAGAATATCTAGTCTAATATTATGTGCTGTCATCATGACAAAGAGAAAATAAATCAGTTATTAGAGATGAGTTATTAAAACTATTATGTGCAGAAATGTGTTGGAAAAAAATCTCTCCGTTAAACAGAAATTGGGGGAAAAATATACAGGAGGGCGAATAATTCTGACTTCAACTGTATATAACATATAAGGTCAATAAATACATAGACACGTTTGTGTTCCAAGTAATAAACTGAAGTCTTTTGAGTTCAGAACATCTTAAGTTTTTGTTCAACTATTGCTTTAAATTGGATTGCACTAAGGTACTCATTAAGACTTTTAAAACACAACACAACCGCTAGACCAGTGTGGTCTATGTTTCTATATAATGACATTTATTGTTAATAGCTATTAGTTACAAGTTAATTAGCTAAAGTTATTAATAACTAAACCTATGGTAGGGGACGGCATGGTGGCTCAGTGGTCAGCACTGTTGCCTCACAGCAAGAAGGTCGCTGGTTCAAGTCCCAGCTGAGCAATGGAGTTTGCATGTTCTCTGTGTTGGCGTGGTTTTCCTTCGGGTGCTCCGGTTTCCCACACAGTCCAAACACATGCGCTATAGGGGAATTGAAATTGGCCATAGTGTATGAGTGTGAATTAGTGTGTATGGATGTTTCCCAGTACTGGGCTGCAGCTGGAAGGGCATCCGATATGTAAAACATATGCTGGATAAGTTGGCTGTTCATTCCGCTGTGGCAACCCCTGATAAAAAAGGGACTAATCAGAAGGAAAATGAATGAATGAATGAATGAAACCTATGGTAACTAATAACCCTAACTTGTCTAAATTGGACTGTAAAGCAGTGATGTGCACCTTATGTAAAGCTGCTTTGATAATTATTGTGAAAAGCGCTATACAAATAAACTTGAATTGAATTGAGTTTAACATTCACACCATGCTCACACACCTCTCCATCAGTCACTCAGGTATACTAGCAGCAAATGAGGCACTATTATATTCAACATATGCATGGGGGAAAAAAATCGGAGAACCTTAAAAGTATGATATGACTTCTTCTTTCCGGTCTGCTTTTTTCTCACACCACATGCTTTTGCATAATTACGCTGCTGCTAATAATCAGGACATCGCTCATTCAGCTCTTTTGGCAGGGCCATTACACACGCAGGGTAAAAGTGATTCTACGTAAATTAGTTCCGGCTGAAGAAGCGGCTTTTCATGGATTCAGGGCACAAATTACCTGCAGATAGGTTCCTCCATCATGAAGGATGAAGGTTAGATCTCAGAAATAGGTGTGCTCAAAGTGGCCGAGGCTTTTAATGCTGACAAGAGTAACATCGGCATGCTTACAGCAGTGCAAAGGTGCGGATCTTAAGCCCCATTTACACTAGGCAAGGCAAGTTTATTTCTATAGCACATTTCATACACAGTGGCAATTCAAAGTGCTTTACATAAACAAGAATAAAGGAGACAAGTATAAGAAAAACAAATTATAAAAATAAAAACAGATAAAAATGTGTTTAAACAGGTTATATAATTGGGAAAAAGAAGAGAAAGGCACAATAGTGTGATTTGTCGGACGTAGCACAGTGCTCATTAAGTAAAGGCACAGCTAAACAGATGTGTGTTCAGTCTTGATGTGAATGTGTCTAATGTTGGAGCACATCTGATCATTTCTGGAAGCTGATTCCAGCAGTAGGGGGCGCTGTTAGTAGCTGAAGGCTGATTCACCCTGCTTTGACTGAACTCTTGGAGCTTCTAGTTTATATGATCCTAGAGATCTGAGTGATCTGTTAGGTTTGTATTCAGTGAGCATATCTGTAGTGTATTGAGCTCCTAGACCATTTAGTGATTTATAGAGCAGTAATAATACTTTAAAATCTATTCTGAATGTAACCGGGAGCCAGTGTAAAGACCTGAGGACAGGTGTGATGTGCTCTGATTTCCTGCTTCTGGTCAGAATCCTGGTCGCAGCGTTCTGGATGATCTGCAACTGTCTGACTGTGTTTTTTGGGAAGGCCCGAGAGGAGGCCGTTACAGTAATCCACACTGCTGCTGATAAAAGCGTCAACAAGTTTCTGGAAACAAAGCATCTGATTCCTGCAATGTTTTTAAGATGATAGTATGCTGACTCACTAACTGCTTTGACATTACTATTGAATGACTAATACAATTTAGTTTGTAAATGCATAACTTTTGCTATGGTTACACACTTGTTACGTCCACACTACGCCGGAGTTTTCTAGCACCGAAAACTGAGCTTTTCGAAAACACTGAAGAGGCTGTTTTCATTTTAAAACGCTGCTGCTCTGTGTTAGTGTGGATGAACGAAAATGGAACGCCTATCTAGTTGGGGCTTTTTCCTCAATATTAAGGCCCAATCCCAATTCTATTTTTGTACTCCTTCCCCTTCCCCTTGGCCCTTAAAATCGTGTGTATAAAGGGGAAGGGCTTCAAAGCTTACCCCTAAGAATTGGGACAGCACAACAAAACGCCAGCAGTACCATAATGAGGCCACATTTGGGCCAAGTTTGTTTGCTATGTGGGCGTGCATGCCAGTGTGTGTGTGTGTGTGTGTGTGTGTGTGTGTGTGTGTGTGTGTGTGTGGTCACGTGATGTGCGTTTTCAGCGGTGTAGTATGGACGGAAAGTTGTTCAGTAACGCCAGGTGAAACGCCAGTGTGGACACGAATCATTTTCAATCTAAAACGCCATTTTAAAACCAAAACGTATTAGTGCAGCCAAGGGCTTACTCAAAAGTCCCGTGAAGTGCTTTGAATTGTGCATTTTTTTTATGTAGGAGTAGCTCCTACAGAAGCTTTGAGTAGTTTGACATGTTATGTTATACATACTTGACCATTTTTTGCTAATTAGTATTTATTTTTATGTTTTTTCCAAATTGTATTATTTTATTTTATTTATTTGTGTATTTTTTTTTTTGTAATTTCATTTTGTTCCAACGTTTTTTGTGTTTCATTTTATTTTTTCGTATAATTGTAATTTCATTTTGTTTATGCGTAAAGGCCTGGGAATTATATTTGTTTCTGTTTTTCCAACGCAATCTCACGGCAATTCGTAACTTTGTTTTAGGGGCTAATTCGTATGATCTAATTTGTACAAATTAATACGATTTGCTCATCACCCAATGACGGTTGGGGTTAGGGGTGGGGTTAGGTGCCACGCCTCCTTTTTATAATCGTACATTTTTATTCGACTGAACTTGTACGAATGTATACAAATTAGCCACTAAACTGACAAAACGTACAATACTTACGTTTCCTCGTGAGATTCTGCAAAACTATCTTGTTAATTTTGTAAAAGTTTAATAAACAGATAAAAAAAACCGAAAGAATTTTCTAGAATCCAGTCTTGCTTCTTGTAATGCCGGCTCGCATTTTATATGACTGTCTCAATTTTATGTTAGCAAAGGGAGCTGTGGCAAAAAAAAACGGCTACTGGATCCTGTGGTTCAACACAGTATAATTAGCTGATTTCGAGCACATCAAATTTCACCCATGAGCAGTGAGAAGCACGTTCGCTTATTCTGTATGCAGATGTCGAACAACAGGCCATTGGTGAATAATATCTGAACTCTTTTGGAACAAATCATCCTCACCTCATGCAGAAAATTAAACAACGGCACAATAGAAATGTACGTTGGCGCAATGAGCAGATTAGCTTAGAGGAACAGCAGAACGTTTTTTTTAGAGGGGTTTGTGTCCTGCCATCTGAGAAATCAAAGTAAACAAGTCTGGCTTCCTCGTGCACATGATTTGGGAATCTCTGTGGTACCTGCTGACAGCCAGAGGAGCATGAACGAGCGCTTGAAAAGAGCCACGATGTGTGTGTGAAGTTTAGATGTCAAAGACCTGACACTATGTTTAAACAACCTATTTTAGATGCATTCTGGAATATTACATAAAAAAATATGCTGAATGGAAATGCCAGGAAGTGCATGAATTTTGATCATGTGCATTAAAAACGTACAGAGTAGGATCCACTTTTTATCCGATAAGAAAAAATAAACTACAATTGTCACATCCCTGGCTCGTTCCTGCTCACCCAATCAGCATTCTCCTTCACAAACCACCTCCAACCAATCCCGTGAGCTCCCACCAGCCTTCTAATGACTTGCACCTGTTCCCCATCACCAAAGGACACTATAAAGACCCATCTTCTTCTCTCAGTCGTCGGCCGGGATTGAAGTCGGATGGTTGTCTTCATCCTCGCTGCTTTGTCTTTTTTTCCATGGATGGTCCTTTTGAGTTTTCGGGTCCTTCATGTTTACTAGAATATCTGCTATCACTTTAAACTCTGTGCTTTTATACTCATCAACGGATGACCTATGCATGCTTATTGATCCTTCTCACCGATCTAGAGGAACGCTTACACCTGTGTAGTGGTTACCAGTAGATCAGCTATCTGCTAGATGTACGGTGTGTCTGTGTACTCACCTGCTGTGTCTCCTGCGAGCGAACTTCAAGTGAGATCGATAACATCTACTGTTGACACTTGCTGTGAATAAAGATCACAACAGCACATATAACAACCCTTTGAATTCCCTTTGTGATTAGTAACTTCGTTTTGAATAAAACTTGGGGAAAAGAGAACCAGCTCTGTGTTTGTCTACCAGCGTGACAACAATGTAAACCCTGTTAGTGAACTCCAGCATGTGCATCAGTAAAGCCATGTGATTTTTAAATTGACAGATGCTGATCAGATATAGATGTGTGTCTGAGGGTCTTTGCGTCATTAATGTTGGTTTGCAGCCTTCCGTGTTTCCAGCTTTACATTTTAAAAGATCTGAAATGTTGTTTTGCTGATTGTAAAAGGCCTCAACCATCAGTCCGTCATCACGCGCTCTCAGATATAAAGGTACGCAAGCTGTCACTGGGGTGATACCTTTTCAAAAGGTACAAATTTGTAGCTAAAAGGTCCATATTAATACCTTTAAAGATACAATAGTACCTACAGTCAAGTGTTTCTCTTAATTTGTAGGTACTTTAGTAATATACTTTTGAGGTACCAATATGGACCCTTTTGGCTTGTTTCCACTAACTGGTACAGTAATGTATGGGTTACCTTTATCAGGCTTGTGTTTCCACTACAAAGGGTACCGTTTTGGTGGGCATAGTGTACAACAGAGTTTTAGTCAACGCCATTCTAGCTCGAATAAATGTCTGCAGTAAAGCTGTACAGGTCAATCAGAAATCATATGAGAAGCACTTCTCACAAAACACATGCTTTAAACATATTAATGTTTATTATTAACCTTTCTATGAACATGATTTGATTGTAAATGCAGACCAATGACAGTGTGAAACTGTTATTGTATAAAATAAATAAATAAATGAACACATACAGACCCTTACACTCTCCGATATGTTACCACTTAAAGAAAAAACTACACGCATCATAGATTTATTGCTAATTTGAGATTAAAAACAACACGCAACAGCCCACAGTCAGAGCAAACCTCTAATCTGTGTCTGTAATCTTCAGCAGCACGTGTAGCCTCTGTTAGAGAGTAATTCCGTCATTCCCAATTCATTATAGTCCAAAAGGCGATGATAAACATGGCAGTTTGTTCGTGGTTCAGGTTGCTGAAACAATTCACTCCTGTGTTTTGTCAGGCTTCTTTTTTTCGCGCTTCACTCTTGCGTTTGTCCTTTTTCTTTTCTGAAAGGATCAGACGTCGAAGACACTTCAATAATCACACACACATGTTATTATCATCAGCTCAAGAAGTTCGTTATATCAAATATAGACGCGATCGCGAGCTCCCTGGAGAAAGCGAAAACCGATCATACTTTTAGACAGCCTCGTAAAGCAACAACAGGACACGGCAAATTTTGATCTTCTTGGCTTTGTGGCTGTACATCAAGACAACGACAAGGTTTGTTTGAGCTTGGGTCATCCATGGCTCATTGTTATATACATACAGTTGTCTCGGCTGTGTAAAAAAAACATGGCGGTCCGTTTGTTTTCATTCTGGCTAGCTCTACGAGATTGTGATGTCGCTCTGTAACCAATAAGCGTTCAGCTGTGCGTGTAGCTCTGCCTTTTCTACCCTTTCTCGTCTTTGGTACCCTTCTGAATGGGTGCCAAAAAAGTGGTACGGTTCAGTTCGGTACACCTTTTGACAGTGGAAACGGCCATAAAAGCGTACCGTACCACTCAGTGGAAACGAGGCTTTTAACTACAAATGTGTACCACCCCAGTGATAGCTCGCGTACCTTTATTTCTGAAGGTGCAGTGCTTCAGTATTATTTATCCTCTATTGTTATTCCCTCCAGAACTGTCTTGAGCATCTGTCTGTGCTTTCATAGAGTGTGTCACGCTTCCAAAAGCCACCGCGTTCATTGCGTTTTGTCTTCGTCTTCTGAGGTGCAACTCCTTTATTAGAGAAGAACAAACACCACTGAGGTTTTCTCCTACTGCACTTTCTCTGACGATATTTGCTCCAGTTTATCAGGAAGTGATGAGTTTGTTCTTTTTTGTTTCTCATTGGATGGAAATGTTGCGTTGTTCGTAAATGTTTTATGCAATATTCCAGTTTGTTTGCATCTTTGGATGGATATTGTTCAACATGTACACCAGAAACAGGATGGCATCACTACACAGTTTCTTAGCAACGCCTGCAGTGCCCGCTGTGCACATGAGCTTGCAGTGATTACAGACTAACGCTGTGGTAAACATTAACATGCTCTACGTTTCTTTCCTGAATGAAACTTGTTCAGCACTTTTCTGAGACTTGCAGCCAGATGTCTGGTACTTCACTCTTGTTCTGAAAGCGTGGCATTTCTGACATGATGGAGAGACTGGTGTGATTTTCAGGGACTGTAGTGTGGTTTGTGCAGAGAACTGTCAGCAGATGGGTGATGTGCGCCTGGGCAAAATTAATTCAAGAGCACAGAAGAGTTAAAACCATTACTAACTTTCTATATATATGTATGTATATATATGGACCATTACACAGTGGTAAGGTGTAATGTTTTTTTGGGAGAAATGGACCAAATAAGAACAGGATCATCCACACTATTACCAACAGCAAGTCCGAAAGCTAGGGTCTGTCATGGTCTGAGGTTGTGTCAGTGCCCTTGGCAAAGGTATCTTGCACTTCTGTGATGCACCATTAATGCTGAACAGTACAGAGAGATTTTGGAGCACAATATGCTGCCTTGTTTTCCAGAGACGCCCATGCATATTTCAACAAGGCAATGCAAAACCACATTCTGCACACATTACAGTCCTGGCTGCGGAGGAAAAGGATACAGGTACTTCACTGGCCTGCCTGCAGTCCCGACCTGTCTCCAATAAAGAATGTGTGGTGTATTTTGAAGCGCCAAATGCAACAATGAAGACCCCGTACTGTTTTCACTTTAAGACTTGTTTGCAGGAAGAATGGGACGAAATTACACTTGAAACATTTCATCACTTGGTGTCTTCAGTCCCTAACCATATTTTAAGTGTTGTGAAAAGGAACGACAACATTACAAGTGGTAAATGCTTTACGGTTCCAACTTACTTTGAAATGTGTTGCAAGACCCAGAATTGAAATACGTGTTGAAAAATTATAAAATCATAAGGAACACATTAAATAATGTTTGTTGTATTGTCTGCAATGAAAAACAAGTCAACGTAAATTTAGACATCACTACTTTATTTTTTTAATTGTGTTTACGTTACTGTCCCAAGTTTTTCTGATTTGGGGTTGTAGTAAATTTATAATAAACTTAAAAATAACTAAGGGAGGTGAATGATCATTGTTGTCTCACTGGAAAACTTTGTGGCTTATCGAACACAGCCTGAGGCTGTGCATATTAATGATCCCAGTGCAACATATCAGTCTGTGTTTTAGCTGGTGATCTCCTAATAGTGCGACTACTCATCAGGTCTGGATGATGAAGAACATGAGCTAAAGTACATGCAAATGATGAGGGCGTGGTCTATAAGTCACGCAACAGTCTGTTTTGTGTTCTCATAGGCCTATTTTTCACCGGGGTTTTACACTTGTGCAATATTTATGATCACAAGGAAACAATGGTGTTCAAGGCTCAGTATATGTGCATATACTGATCTGTATTTTTTGACTATGCTTAGACATACAGATTTTCTTTACAGGGCCCCTTTAAGTTTAAGTACACAAATATGTTATTGTAAAACATTCAATAGAAAATATTAATTTTAAAGAGAGATCTGTGAGGGGTGAACTCATTTACACCGACGTATATATATATATATATATATATATATATAAACACTTATACACTACGTACAATTTAGCCTACTCAATTCACCTGTACCGCTTGTCTTTGTACTGTTGTGGAAACCGGAGCACCCGGACGAAACCCACGCAAACGCAGGGAGAACATGCAAACTCCACACAGAAACGCCAACTGACCCAGCTGAGGCTCGAAACAGCGACCTTCTTGCTGTGAGGCGACAGCACTACCTACTGCTTATATATATATATATATTATGCCCATATATATTATGCAACTAAAATGTTCTGTTAATCAAAATAAAGCAATTATCTTGAACACAAAAAATGTAATGTTCACCTAAATTAAATTTCCAGATATATTGTCATACACTGTAAAATATAGTAGTTACTTTACCTGAAAATGCAATGTAATGTAATGTGTATTTATATCGTGTATGGCCATACACCAAAACGCTTCACAGTCATGAGGGGGGTCCACACCACCACCAGTGTGCAGCATCCACTTGGATGATGCAACAGCAGCCACAGGACAGCTCATCACACACCAGCTATAGGGGGAGTGGAGACATAGTGATAGAGCCAATTCAGCAGATGGGGATGATTGAGAGGGCATAATGAGTAAGGGCCGATGGAGGGAATTTGGCCAGGACACTGGGGCTATACCCCTACTCTTTACAAGATGTGGCCTGGGATTTTTAGTGACCACAGAGAGTCAGTGTTTTTCATCACAGAATGCCCTCAGTCACAAAAATTCACCATAATTAAAATTTAAAAGCTTTAATTTTGAGGAAAATTACTTAAGCTGCGCGTCGAGCGAAGCATCAAAGTTGAGAATCCTTTAACTTTATGCGAATGAAGAGCAAATTTAGGAGCCAATAGGAGCACCAGTAGAGCTCACGTGATCCTCTCTCAGCTCCTGCAGAGGCCAGTTGTATTCTCCGTGTTGTAGACCTCCACAGACCTGTGTTCATAGCAGATAAATAGCCGTAATGACAGAGAACACACTTTTTTCTTGATCATCTTTGTAGTTAAGCGTTTTATGTACTGATTCTGTTTATGTTTTCTCTGAACAATGTTTACTTTCAGCAGCACGTGAACTCATTCGCTCATTCGAATATCACTATAAACGTTACCTAAACAACCTCAAGGTAAGACGTCCACAATGGTTTCAATCAGGGGTGCGTTTCCCAAAACCATCGTTAGCCAACTAAGGTTGCAAGTTCCGTCGTTACAAACATAGTTCGTCGATTTGCCATTTCCCAAATCCATCGTTCCAACAAACATTCGCAAACTGTGTTGCAAACTTGAGCACTTGAAACGACACCTCTGGAGCTGTAGTTAGAAACATAATTCCTGGCTGTGTTTTATTCCCACTTATTCCCCCTATGCCATATTCATTTAGAACATTCTAACATTCAAAGTTGGAATTATTAAAAATAAAAAGCATTAAGGTCATCTCTCTTCGGTGTAATTTGCTTTCAAAGTATTTTTACAGTTCAGTTTTAGCGATCTTCATGTTTACAATTGTGCTCCTTTCGCAGTGCACTTTGAAAACATTGATATCATTTTGAACACAGCCTCATGATGAAAGCTATAGGTGAGCTGTTATTTAAAAGCTGAGTTTATGTTACGTCTCCAAAGCTTGTAAAAATAAAAAACATAGCGTGCGTTAATTTATTTTATTTCATAGTGGGTTATTTATTAAGTATCTGCACTGTATATGACATGGACCTGTTGGTTAGAACTTTCTGCTGTGGTTTGCTTGTGTAAAAGTAGACTTAAAAAATATATAAAAATAAATAAACTATATCCTACTTAATAATAATAATAATAATCATCATCATCATTATTATTATTATTAAAGTAAATATATTTATAATAAATAGCCTAATTTATGTATTTATTTATTTAAATGATTTATATATAATATATTCGAATAGTGTTAGCTTTTGTAAGTGATTTTATGTTTTGTGTTTATGTCAAAAGGTGTACCGAACTGAACCGTACCACTTTTTGGCACCCATTCAGAAGGATACCAAAGACGAGAAAGAGTAGAAAAGGCAGAGCTACACGCGCAGCTGAATGCTTATTGGTTACAGAGCGACGTCACAATCTCGTGGAGCTAGCCAGAATGAAAACAAATAAACCACCATGTTTTTTATTACACAGCCGAGACAACTGTATGTATATAACAACGAGCCATGGATGACCTGAGCTCAAACAAACCTTGTCGTTGTCTTGATGTACAGCCACAAAGCCAAGAAGATCCAAATCTGTCCAGTTGTTGCTTTACGAGGCTAAAAAGTGCAAGCGGTTTTCACTTTCTCCAGGGAGCTCAATATGTAATGTTCAACTTCTCAATAAACACAGACCCTATATGTGCCATTTACATATGTTCACATACATATGTGTAAAACAATATAATTTGCACAAATAAATGATGGGGTTGTTCTCTAAAGAAGTTACTCCACCCCGTTTAGAGCATCATTATGGGCGTTTTACGTTATAACTAACATTGTTCAAGCGATGGATCTGCGACAAAGAAACTACGGGTTTTGGAAAACACTCGTCACTACATCGTTCTTTTCCCAAAAGATGCATCGTACTATGATAGTTCAGCCGCAAGTTACGTTGTTGTTTGGGAAACGCACCCCAGAGCAACATGCAGCTACAAAGTCTCTGCTAGTGTGAATGAGGCTTTACAAAAGCAAAATCAACTATAATGAGCATGGCAGCTCTTTAGTAGCAAAGTTGAAAACCCCTGATTTAATGTGAATTAGAAAAGCATATGTTAGCAATACAGATGAATGATAAAGTCTCTGGAAAGATAATTGGCTGAGCGATATTTCATTTTGTATGGTCAAGTATTGATTCTGATGGCTTTGGCTTCTTCCATTGGTTGTGTCCGGGACTACACTATGGCATCTTTCCACTAATGCACATAATGTATGTGTGGTTAAAGGCTGAGCATAAGCTTTCTGTCATTATCCACTTTACATCTGTTTTCATGGTATCTAGAGTAATGTATTTGCTAATTGGCAATTGACCCTTATTTAGATTGAATCACAAGAGCCAGCATGCAGTTTCAGTATAACAGTAGCTCATATCTGCTGCATGCTTTCTCTGTTTTGTCACGTTACAACACCGCTTGCAGTGTAAACAAAGTGTCAGTTTTTATAATGCAGATCTATTGCACGTATTTCTTGTTCATTGTCTGAGGCTGGGGTACGTTTCTGTTGGGTATTTAGTGATTATTTAAGGCCATTTGATGATTTCAGTCTCTCATGTAATGATTTTGTGTCTGAGTTGACATCTGAACTCCTGTCTGATTATTTCACCTTAAAGGGCCACGAAACCCCCCGTCTCAGCAGGGTGTTTTCACATCTCTAGTTTAGGAAAAAGTCAGGAAAGTGGGCGTGTCCAGCTCTGTTTAGGTGGGAGTGTCGGGGGAGGGAATGAGGGAAGGATTTGCAAATATATGAGATTCTGTTCGAGCATGAGGAGAGGAGAAAGACAGTGACTGTGTTTACATGGACATCAGTAACCAAATTATTTGACAAAATATTAATTTGTTGACTTTAACTGCAGTTTGGCACTTTCACTTTTTATTCAGGAACATTTCCTGCATGACCCCCATGACAAACCAGAGGAACTGCTGGAGAGTGGAGTTATAATGGAGTATTTGATACCGCACGGCGTATGGGAGTAAAACATTCACAGCATTTCTCGGTAACTTAGATGCACTCGGTAGGTAGCATCAGAAAGCCATATGTGTGTAGACTATGCTGTCACAAAATGAGGCAACAATCCTACACGATAATAATAGTTTGATTGCAGTGTTTACATTTTTACATTTGGAGAGCAGCATTTACAGCGGATCTTTCAGTCTGTAATATTGTACTATAATATTGCAGTGATATTAAACGCATTCCTGTGGCGTGCACTGTAATCCAATGAAAACTCAAATTCGTTGCAGCACATTAATAAACGCAGAACAATTATAAACACAACACTGGCGACCCATGTCTCCAAATTCTTGTTCTTCCACTTGTTTTGGCAACACAACGTGGCGTCTCTCTGCCGCCTGAACCCTATAACAGGTAAAAACATGCATATTAATGAAGTTGCACCTCATAAACAATAGAGCGCACTGATTGGTTTGAACCAAGTAATGCTGCACACTCAAAGACGTCACGATGCATTTGCAGGTACAGACATCCAGTCTCCATGCTGGACTACACGCAAGTATCTAATGGTCGTGACGCAGCTTCAAAAATTCGTTTCAAACCGGAAGAATGAAATTGCTCGAAATAACGCAAAAACAACCAATTTTCACTTTTTAGTACAATAAATGTGTCCTCGTAGTGTTTATAGCAGCGTGACACACATAGATGACTGTCAACAGCTTAAAAATGTGTTTCTGTGTTTTGTGACCCTTTAAATAATCACTAAATTCCCTACAGAATGCATTTTCTGTAGAGAATGTAGTGATTGTTTAGGGCCATTTGGTGATTTCAGTCCTCATACAGTAGAAATCTTCATCCTCATCATCATCTAAATAATTTCCTAAGTAATTAATTTGTGTCTGAATCTTTCACATTAGACTAATGACATGTTCTTGTTCATTAAATGTTTGAGGCAGTTCGTTTAAGGCAAGCTCTTATTGGTAGAGGTGGATTTAAACATTAAAACATGTTCATATTTACATGATATTTGTGTGTGTTTGTGTGAAAACGTAACATTCTGCAGTGCATTTAGTGATTATTAAATGTCATTCGGTGATTTTTTGTCCTCAAATAGTAGAAATCTTGATCCTCATCATCATCATCTAAACAATCTCTCATGTAATGATTTTTGGGACTGAATCTATCTGAATTTGTGTCCGGATATTTTATGTTAGACTCATGGCATGTTTTTGTTCATTGTATGTTTGAGGCGGTAAGTTTAAGGCAGGATCTTGTTGGTAGAGGTGGATATAAACATATTAATATTTACATGTATTTGTGTGTGTTTGTGTGAAAACGTAACATTCTGTAGTGCATTTAGTGAGTGTTTAAGGCCATTTGAGGATTTTAGTCCTCATACAGAAGAAGTCTTCATCCTCATCATCATTTAAACATTCTCTCATGTAATGATTTTGTGACTGAATTGGCATCTGAATTTGTGTCTGAATATTTCACATTAGACTTGTGGCATGTTCCTGTCCATTGTATGTTTGAGGCGGTAAGTTTAAGACTAGCTCTTGTTGGTAGAAGTGGATTTAAACATTAAAACATGTTAATATTTACATGATATATGTGCGTGTTTGTGTGAAAACGTAACATTCTGTAGTGCATTTAGTGATTATTTAAGGCCGTTTGGTGATTTCAGTCCTCTAATAGTAGAAATAGAAATCTTGATCATCATCTAAACAATCTTTCATAAGGCGGTAAGTTTAAGGCAAGCTCTTTTTGGTAGAGGTGGATTTAAACATTAAAACATGTTCATGTTTACATGATATTTGTGTGTGTTTGTGTGAAAACGTAACATTCTGTAGTGCATTTAGTGACTGTTAAAGGCCATTCAGTGATTTTTAGTCCTCAAATAGTAGAAATCTTGATCCTCATCATCATCATCTAAACAATCTCTCATGTAAGGATTTTTGGGACTGAATTGGCATCTGAATTTGTGTCTGAATATTTCACATTACACTCATGGCATGTTCCTGTTCATTGTATGTTTGAGGCGGTAAGTTTAGGCAAGCTCTTGTAGGTGCACACCAGACAGCATCATGGCGTGTCACCAGCTGTCACCTAATAGTCCCTGTCAAAAGTGAATGATTTCACTGCATCAGCCGAGATGACGAGCTTTTATTGAACTGTGTCTCAAAAAGGATCCACAGAGAGAGAGAGAGAGAATAGACTGTGGCCACTCAGATCATTCCCCTATCCCCATTTAAATTACATTTAAATTCTAACATAGATTTAAAGTACACGTGAAATCAAAGCTAACCATATTGATTTTGTTAGCTCACGTGTCATTAAGAAAAAAAAATAGTTTGCTCTTGTTCTCAGATTACGTCTGTCTGAGGTATTGGCCATGGCTAACACTCTTAGCCACGCCCCTCCAGCTGTAAGGTTGACAACAAACAGAAATGGTGAGGAGGAGGAGGAGTCTGTTAGGTTGTAATAACTCTCCCCTAACCCCGAACTCCCCAAAAAAACAAGTTGTATATTAATGTCAGTGAACACCGTCTTTTGGGTGTGACTTAAACCAAGACTCTTATTCACTGTGGTCATTAAAATCTCAGAATGTCCTTCTAAATAAGTAGAGGTGTGACCCCAGCATCCTAGGGGTCCATCATGGCTTCATAACCATCCCTATATCTACTAATTGGCACCATCGATCTGGTCTCCTTTCCACCAATAAGCTGTGCTGTGGTGTGTGTTCTGGCTCAGTATGGATGCAATTAAGTCATAAAAGTGGACGCTGTAGACTGATGGTGGATGAGGAGATGCCTCCTCTAAACATGTTTAAAAGTGATATATAAATGTAATTGTTATTAATAATAGTCATTATTATTATTAGTAGTAGTAGTAGTAATAGTATTATTATTAATTTTAATGTAGCAATTTTTCCAATGATTTTTGTAACCAGAGTTTTTACTGGATGAATGAATGTTTGAGTGTAGTATCAAGCATAGTACTGGCTGAAGTCTAGAAGGGATACAGCTGCAGATACTCACAATAATATAGCATCATTTTTGGTATACAATAATTCACAATAATAAAACTCATAAATGCAATGTTATGGGTAATTTAATAAATAATATAAATACTCCGTATAATTACTGTATTTACATTACTGTGAGGGTTGGGTTTAGGGTCAGGCTTGGGCTAGACATTAATAAAATACAATTAATGGATCATTTAATAAATAATATAAATAATACTCAGTATAAATACTGTTTTACCATTACTATGAGGGTTGGGGTAGGGTCAGATGTTAAAAAAAAACAATTTAATGAGTAATTTAATAAATAATATAAATAATTCTCATTAACTTTCAGCCGCAGCTGTATCTCTTCTAGCAAGTCTCAAAGGTGCTCTTGGGACGCTTCTGATTTCTTCTTTGTGCATCCTGTGCAGCTTCAGTGGCCACAAAATCTTTTAGCACCGTAGTCTAGTGTGGTGTTTTAAATATTTAAGCATGGTTTTGCACCTCAACATCTTCACAGCATGGATCTCAATGTCGATTCCTGGAGGGCCGCAGCTCTGCACACTTTTGCTCCAACCCTAATCAAACACAACTAATCAAGGTGTTCAAGACTACTAGAGACTATTAAGCAGGTGTGAGT
Source organism: Danio tinwini (assembly GCA_903798205.1). Taxonomy (NCBI): domain Eukaryota; kingdom Metazoa; phylum Chordata; class Actinopteri; order Cypriniformes; family Danionidae; genus Danio; species Danio tinwini. Next base: position 808,992 of record CAIGQZ010001206.1, on the reverse strand, counting down.
CTAAAATGACATGTAAGTATGACTTCAAAACAACATTAGCACTATTTAATTGACTGTCAGCAATGTTGTACTGCAATAGTCATTGGCTGCTAATATGATTTTCCTATTTAGTATTTGCAAACAATACCTTTCTAAAATTATATTAACAAGAAGAAAGTCTGAATGTGCGAATAGAAAGCCAACTTTACACCAATGCCTCAAACCAACTTGGGTAAAGTTGGTTGAAACATATTATCAACCAATGACTATCAAAGTACAGTCAATTAAATAGTGCTAATGTCATTTCAGTCATATTTGCATGCAATTTCAGACCCAATACTCAAAGTATCCTGGTAAACAATATATAGACTGTGTCACAGGTTGTGCTCTTCACTGTACATCATTATAATTAATCAGTAATCGTCTTTTTAAATTCTGCTTTAGTGTTTTATTAAATGCCAAAGTCCCAATGTGTGAATATAAAACCAACTTTACCACAAACTCCAACCAGGAAAGCCAGTTTAGTGAATGAATTGATTTTAAAGCACTTGGTTTAGCACGGCGAATGGAGTAACTTCAATGTTTTTTTATGGATTTGCAGCGATTATTCTAAACTATGAGGACTGAGAAAGTGAACGGACGCTGTCGGTGACCAACAGTATTTCCACGTTCAGCATATTCAGCTAAGTGTGTCTGATATTTTTGTTACGCCAGCACAGTGTTACTTGTTTAAAGACTCATTAGCTGCATTTCCACTGTCAGGCCGGTGCGAGCCAGGGCTTTTTTTTAATCAGGCCAGGCCAATCACCCGGGAGGTTGAGCAGTGAGGCCAAAATCTTGTCGCGTTTCCACTGTCAGGCTAGTATCTCACAGCGCGTCATGCAAACCCTGCCCCCAGAACGTCCCCCCAATCAAACATCACACAACCCTCCCACACAACCCTCTCGACCGACTGTTGGCATCGTACATCGAGTGGTCTCGCCACTAACAGAGGGACCCAGCGCACCATCCATAATATAAAACCACAGAAATTAAACATTAGGTGAGCAGGTTATATTGTAACTCCGTGTCCTAACAACACACTACATGACGAGATACGCAGTGATGAGCAATTTGGCTGTTTGCATCAGACGAAACACGACAGAAATGTAAACACAGCCATTCAGAAGCACAGAATATGCACTCACTCACTAAATGGTAAGGTTTGTAATCTGATTAATGCATATTAACCCTTTTTAACATTATTAAATGTAGATGCTGAATCACTCAGATGTGTTGGTTTGCACTGAGTCACAGTTCTGAAGTTTATCTGCTGCTGCTTTCAGTAGTATGGCAATAAATGTCATGCAAAATGACATTCAGACTCACATTATTAGCATTTAACACTGAAAAAAGCACACAAGGTGTCCCTGAGCTGATCAGGGTCAGTTTATCCTGTTGCTCAGCTGCAAGAAAAAGAAGCTGTTTCTAAAATATACATTTCAGGTGTTGATTAGGACAAAAACTCCTTTTTATAGGGAAAATATTCAGCCTGATCTCACGAGAAAACGTAAACGTTGTACAAGTTGAGTCGTACGAAATTGTACAATTTTAAAAAGGGGGCGTGGCACCCAACCCCGCCCCTAAACCCAACAATCATTGGGTGATGAGCAAATTGTACTAAATTATACAAATTAGATCGTACAAAATCATACGAATTAGCCATTAAATAAAAAAATTACAAATTGCTGTGAGATTGCGTTGAAATATTCCTTCTATCGTGTGTTGTTGCTTTTATTTAGAACGCAACTTAAATCAACCTTTAGGCTGGATAGTCAGGCTCCTGTTAGTGTCATTAATCTGGCAACCTGTACTTTTGTGTGTTTTGAACCAGGCATGCAATACCTAGTTAAACCACTGGGTGTCAAACTTACATACTGCACCTTTAAAGAAAAATAAATATATAAATACAATGCCTCTTAATTTCCAACAGAAAAGCTTAGCTTTAGAAGAGAAGAGAAGAGAAGAGAGGAAAGAAGAAGAGAAAAACAACCAAAAAGCTACTACAGTCTTCACACGAGTGACACTTAAAAACACTGCTCAGACCCAAGACAATACACAGAAGGTGTGCCAATAATTCTAAAAGTGAGAGCGTCACACTACCAAACTCTTAGATTTAAGTCTGGGTTGGGGTTTATTGCTACCTATAACATGTCCTCAGTATATAACACTATTTAAAAACTCATTTATTTTTATTAGTAAAGTGAATGGTGTTGTGAAGCTTGTACATGCATTGACTCTGGCTTTAATAAGTACTTTCCAGGCTGCAGGGTGTCCCTGTCTCTTGGTCTCTTGAAACTGCTTGGTGAGTTTTGACTGACTACCCAAAGAAGCCAAAAGAAGGCAGAGGGTGTCCAAAAGCAAAGACTTCTCTTTTTTTCCCTAATTCACAAGAGATTAAACCACAAATGATAGCTGTCATAGTTTGGCCAGTGGCATGTACCATGTTTTTCATGGCCCAAAGAGACTCATCCTTGGGCCAACACGGTTATTTAATTGCATTACGCCTCAACCTCTTGCCCTCATGCAGGTCCCACAGCATATGAGCCTGCTGGGCCTGAAGGATCCCAATGGTATTCAAGCATATTCCAGACTGACCTGATGCCATAAACATGTAAAAAAAAAAAAGCTTGAGATACATATCACAGAAATTCAACAAAACTTAGTGTAATGCAGGGTGCAATTTGCAGGGGGTTTTGGGGAAGTCTGACCCATGTACGTAATTAACCTGTATTGATCCCCCCCTGAAAGATGTATAGGGTGGTCAGCCCTTTAATACTGAGAAATACTTTGCTCTGATCTGTATTTAAATAATAATGTAGATAATTAACGTATAATTATTATTTGACCGTATAGTATGTGAGAAAACATTTATTCGTCTGTATGAAACCAGCCAATCTACATAGACATTATTAGTGTTCATAAGAATGTTTTCTTGTTTCTCCATAGCTTAAGAGAAAACTCAAATTCTGTGTATAGTTTGAGCTACAGTAATGTTTAAAATAGCTAATCAGAGCATAGTGTCGTTCAGATTAAACAAAATACCACACAAAACACTGAACACTTAAATACATTAGATGTAATTTAAATGAATAAAAGTTTATTTTTTAAATCAACAAAAGTTTGATTCACTTAAGTCAGTGTGTAATGTCGTCAAGGCATAATTCACACAGTGATGTAATGGTCATATGTTCAGGAGTGTAAATGCTGGCATTTAAAAGCCATATTAGCCAGTCAAATGAAGATGCACAAGTGTAAATGTGGCCTTTCTAATGACCTGTTTCATGTTTAGTTTGAGCAAACTCTGAATTTCAGGCTTAAGTATAGGTGAGTTGGTTTTAAAGAGCCTCTATTATGGGTTTTTGGGAATGAGCTTCCATGTAGTGTGTAACACAGCTCTAAGTGAAGATTTAATACCCAGCTAAGGCTTAAATCTGAAAGTGTACTGTGTTTAAAACTATTGATTCATCTATAAAAGAGTCGACTCATAGTGGTGCGAATGAATCATCATGATAATGGGTCTTTCGGCGTGACGTGGATGTGAAACATAAGCCCCGCCCATTTGTTGCGCGCGCAAACCCGGGAAAATTTAAACTTGCGATCCGGTCCACACAGTAGCAAAGGAAAAGAGGAAGACAAACAGATCCCAGTTGAACCAAGTCATGAAGATAATGTGCAGTTTGAGTGCTTCTGGAATCGCTTACAACGGGGCATTCGTCGGCCGTTTATCAAAGGAAGGATCAGAAAAGACAATTGATGTAAGGGACTTTGTCAGTACATGGATCAGTGGATCATAGATTAGCTTCTTCCTCCATTTCACAAGTGTAAGTAAGTGCATTATCATGGCTGCCTCCTTGTTTTCTCTAGCTTGCAAATGATGTATTTAATTGTGTTTTGTTACTTGTAATCGCATGTATCTGGTTAACTCTTTATATTCTCATATAGCGTCTAATGCCACGTTGAAAACGTGACATGTGCTGTTTTGTTTACGGATTTACATGCGTTTGTGAGCTCACGTTCCTCTGCCGTTTGTCGCTGCTATGGCCACCGTCTGGTGTTCTTACACATGTGCAGTGGTCAAGGTTCAAAACAGGGTGAGGTGTCTGAATAACACTCAGGGCAGGAGCAAGCTGAACTGGCGCTCTAGGCGAACGGTGATCACGTCGCCCTCAACCCGAAAGTGAGGACCGGGAGGGAGGGGGTGAGTGTCACGGATGAAAGTGAAGATCAGGGGGTTCGTTGATGCTGCCCTCACTATTCTGCTGCCCAAGGCGGACACCACCGGGTACTGTGTACTATGGTGTTAGTAACTACTATGAATCGTGTTTTGGGTGGCCGCTGCGATCAGCATTTCACTCTGTCTCACGCTGAACGCTGTCGACCAATCACAACAGGCTGTCATCGGTCCAATCAGCGCAGATTAGCTTCGCGCTAAGGAGGGGTTTGAGAACAAATGAATCGCTGAACGATTCATATGAGAGTCGCTGGGATAATTAAGTAAAATAAATGCAGATTATAAGACCATGAAAGTGTTTGGCCTTGCATGTTTATCAGCCTGTTGTTGGAGACCCTTACAACCAAAATATGACCCTTTTTAATGCATAATAGGGGCTCTTTAATCAGGTTTCATTGCTATGGTAACTCCAGAGCAGGTTTTATTCTGGGATAGAAATCAGGAACCCAAACCAGACCAATCAGCTGTCAGTAAAGCCACTCCCAGTTTTTCTTCGTCCTTTTTTTTCACCCAATTAAAGCCTTTAAATCTAAAATGTCAAAATTCTCAGATCGTGCTTCCCACTGCGCCACCGTGCTGCCCCAAAGATAATTTAACGAATAAATAATTAATAACAAAATAAAATAAATTTGAGTGAACTAATCCTTTAAAGTGAACGTAAAGCTAACAGAGATTTCCTCTATAGTAGATAAATGGCCATTTCCTGTTTATGTGCTGTAGAGACAATTCATTTGGCCTCAGCGGTGTCCTGTGCACTGATGAAATCTACTAATTTGATTAGGCAATGGAGACAGTTGTGCCATCTGGACCTGTCTTCCCAATGCCAGGCAGTGCTAAAAATAGACCCGTCCGTCACTATTTCAGATGACAGAATTACGAACGCGAACTCGCAATGAGGGAAAGATTTGCTAACAAGGCTCAAAATGAGGCTGGCACCTGTTCTGAACAGACCTGCTTCAGCTGCAGATTACCTTGAGACAGACACTGGTGAATGTGTGTGCGTCTTGTGTCCTGTTCGAACACACATGTAGTTGAAGTCAAAATTATGAACCCTCTTGTGACATGTTTATTATTTTAAAATATTTTATTCATTCATACATCCCTTTATTAATCAGGGGTCGCCACAGCGGAATGAACCGACAACTTATCCAGCATGTTTTACACGGCGGATGCCCTTCCAACTGCAACCCATCACTGGGAAACATCCACACTCATACACCACGGTCAATTTTAGCATACCAAATTTACCTGTACCGCATATCTTTGGACTGTGGGAGAAACTGGAGCACCCGGAGGAAACCCACGCGAACATAGAGAGAACATGCAAACTCCACACAGAAACACCAACTGACCCAGCCAAGGCTCGAACCAGCGACCTTCTTGCTGTGAGGCGAGCGTGCTACCCACCGCGTCGCCATTTTTAAATCTTTCTCAAGTAATATTTCATGGAGCAAAGAAATTTTCACAGTATTTCCGATAATATTTTTTCTTCTGGAGAAAGTCTTATTTGTTTTATTTTGGCTAGAATAAAAGAGGTTCTTAATTTTTTAATCCCATTTTAAGGTCAATATTATACGGAGACCCGGATGGGACGTGATGGTGGGGGAAAAAATGGGTGGAGGAAGGCAAAACTGGGTGGGAAAAAAAATGAGTAATAGGAAAATATATTTTTTAAGTTTTTGTGTTCTCTCGTAAATATGTTTTGCTTTCCCTCACAAAACTGTTGTTCCACAAACACTTCCGGTTTACTTCTAACACGTCAGCCCTTCAGTTTTTCCTGGGATTCTCTCGTATTTTATTATTCTATCCTGCAATCATTAAGTATTTTCTCATATTTCTCGCATATTTTAATCTTGAAAGCACGTTAAATTAATATAAAAATGTCTGCATTCACTTTCTATTCATCAGAGCTGTTCGTCGATAGTCACGCTTCCTATGCAATCTCTGAATCAGTGAGTGCATGTAATGAGCGCTGACTAATGGACGCGCTTCATATGATTGATTTAAAGTGCAGGACACTTTGGGATTCGGGTGTGTGTTTAAATGGACATTTACTTATGTAAACATGTCCGTGCTTTATTTTAAACACAACTAATTTTCTCTTAAATGAGCACAAACAGTTGCTAAAGTAATCGAATGCTTTCATTGTAGATCTGTGCATTCTTAAAGTGACACCTCTGTTATCAAACACAACAAAACGAGAGATTCATTTGCTGCTCTTCACTTGTTTGATAGCAGAGCTGATCAGTTTATCATACGAAAGGTGTCTGTCAGTCAGCGCTTATACATGCATTTGCTGATTCAGAGGTTGCATAGGAAGGGCAACAATTGAAGAGTGGCTTTGATGAATAGTAAGTGAGCAGACATTTTTATATTAATTTCAATGTGCGTTCAAGATTAAAAATATGGGAAAATAATTAATGATAGGATGATAGCAGGAAAAAATGGTAAAATACGAAATAATCCTGGCAAAAACACAAGGGTTGTCATGTATGAAGTGAACAGAAAGTGTTTCTGGAACGAGTTTTGCGAGATAACGAACAGATTTTCCTAAGTCACTAAGTTTTTTTTTCCCACCCATTTTTTTTCCCACCATCATGTCCCTTTTGGTCTCTATAATATTATTGGTCCCCTTAAGCAATATTACTTTTGGATTGTCTCCAGAACAAACCACTGTTATACAATGACTTACCTAATAAACTTTACCCTAATTAACCTAGTTAAGCCTTTAAATGTCACTTTAAGCTGAACACTAGTGTCTTGAAGAATATCTAGTCAGATATTATTTACTGTCATCATGGCAAAGAGAAAAGAAATCAGTTATAAAAATGAGTTATTAAACTATTATGATTAGAAATGTGTTGAAAACATCTTTCCTCCGTTAAACAGAAATTGGGGAAAAATATACAGAGGGGCTAATAATTCTGACTTCAACTGTAACCATCCTTCACTTTCATTATTATTATCCAGTTGTTCGTTACTCCTGGGGCCTTTTCATAGTGTGTCTATCATTAAACACAGCTTCTAAACCAGACTCCAAAACCTGAGTTGTGTTTCTATATAGATTTTCCATTTCACTAACTTCTCCCAACACGTGCACTCAAATGTATGCTAGTGCTTATGTTGTACGAGTGCCCACTACTACAAGAATGCATGTAATTGGGTTTAAATGGAACACCTGCAAACCCTTGATTCACTGTGGAGCTGGCTTGGCATTCGTTTTTATATTACAGCCAAGACTTTACAGCATCAGTAAAACTGAATTTAGCATACTTTTATTTTTTGTTATAACAGTGTAGCTATTTTGGTACATACAGTATAGGTATAAGAGTACAATGAGCAACGTTTGGGGAATAAAGGAGCAACCTGTGACCTTTAAAATGATTTATGCTGCTCTGTAAATAATCATGTTTTTGTGAACAGCAAGTTTTGAAAACATGCTTATTTGACCACAGAGTAGATATAATAATAATAATAATAATAATAATAATAATAACAATAATAATAATAATAAATTTTATTTATAACATGATTTTCTAAGACCCAAAGTGCTTACAAGTAAAAACAGCAAAGCACAGTAAAACAATAAAATATACAAAAACACAGTAAGAAAAGAGAGAGATCACAAAATAAAAACAGTCCTAAAAGGATGAGTTTTAAGTAGCTTCTTAAAACAGTCCAAGCAGCCAGCATTTCTAATATTTGTGGTAAGAGCATTCCACAGTTTTGGGTGCACGGAAAGACAACGCCCTACCTCCCATGGTGCTGAGTTTACAGCGAGAGGCAGAGGAAATGGATATCAAGTCACAAATGTAACCTGGAGCAGAACCCACAGAATCCCCTTTCTTTCCCATTCTGATGCTCTGTTGGAGCTGCTGCAGATCGTCTTGACCATGTCTACATGCTTAAATGCACTGACATTAACAAGCAGTTGGACAGGTGTAGCTAATAAAGTGGCCGGTGAGTGTATAGCACAATTAAAAATAACACAAGTTGACCAGTGTGCGTAACAATCCACAAATAAAAAAGCAAAGGCCTGTTTACACCAAGCACAATAACTATAAAGATAATGATCAAGATATAGTTGTAAAAGCGGTTCACATTGTAAAAGAATACCTACAAAGTGTTCACTGTTTTGGTGATCTGTTATCATTAAATTATTCGAGCCATTAAACCAAAATATAATGCATGTTGCACTGATTAAACATCATAACATCTCTTTAGCGATGATCACAAACTATTCTATCTAATTTATGTAAACTAATGATGCTTTTTCAATGCAAAAAAAAACTTGCTTGCTGAACAGAAAACACAATTGCAAAAATAACTTGCTAGCCAGCTTAAATTACACAGACAGCCTCTGATCTATATATAAAGCTATAGGAAAAACGTCCAAAGCTTCTGAAAGCACTGAAGGCCGGGAAATGTCTGAGGCGTACTATGGTAAATTAGCGAGGCAGAATAAACGGAGGAAGAAAAAACAAGACCTTGAGGCACAGTTTCATGACTGTCTGTGAGAATAGTCTAATCAAGTCTACTCTCAAGGGAGCTCATTGTATTATGTGAGACTTGGAAGTGTGTAAATAATGATTACCGCGCAGTCCAATCATATTCAATTTCATGGCCAAACATGAAGGGGAAAAGGCTTTCTGTTTGCGTTTCATAATGACAGGAATGAAATATCATTTTGTCTGAGGTTTATAGCGAAGTCTTAATTATTAACACTGTTCTTGTGAACGTTGGCACAGCCTCGATTGTTTGGTGCGAATACTAAATGAACATGAAAGACTGGAAATTAAATGTAGGGCTGCAATGCAATCTGGGAGAAAATAGAGACTTGTGATGCAAACGAGAATAAAAATGCTGTCAATAAATTCATGAAAAAAAAAAGTTGTCTAGCTTAAAAAGTGATTATTCACTTAAAAAAAATAGTCAGTGTTATTCATTTATTTGTGCTTTTGAGTTGAGTTGAAAAGGTTGAAAAGGGACTTTTATTGACAATCTTAAAAAGAAAAAGATACCAATGATGAACTCACAGGCTTTTTAACTCTTAAACAGCCAGTAGATTACACATGTCTGTAATAGCACAATGATTATAATCAATCTATGACATCAATATATAACCCAGCAGGCACAGGACGCCAACATGACGTCAGATTGACGCTGTACCTCAACGT